>BPLR01017027.1:0-225395 GCA_021605095.1 Caerostris extrusa | reverse complement strand
GTGATTGTTCGAAAGGAGCTTCTCATCAGTCTGGATTGACCACGTAGCCAGCCAAAATCGGTCGCTTTATCTTTTATTATTTTTTCGCCACCTTCCCTCGGCTACTGTTCACTCGACCCACGTGAGCATTTATCGTATGCTCAAAATTAAGAATAATAAATTGAACAGTTTTTTCAGGTTCAACTTTTTTTTATATATATATTATTTTTATGAAGTCAGTCTGTAAGCACTGGGGATATGATTTGCGATTTTATTATGATTTTTTTTTTGTTGTTGTTTCACTGTCTAGGTACTGGTAATAAAGATTCTTTTTTTCTTCGAATTCTGTTAATTAATTTTATCATTTATTGTTTATTTTGTTTTGTTTTGTTTTATTTTATTGGGTTGCTGCTTTAAATCGTTAAAAAAAATAGCAGGCTTAATTATTTTTTTCTTTTGAAATTATTAGAAACTATTTGTTTGTTTATCAATAGGTCCGTGTATAAACTTATCGCGAGGGGCTAATGCATTAAAATGCAAAAATGCAAAAAAGTAATTCTTGATTTTACTTCCATAATTAGTTTTTATTTCCTGTAATCAAATAAAGAGTAGAAAACTTTTAAATTGTACACGCTTAACCTCTGGCCAATCACGGGCATTTACAACCTTAAGATTCTGTTACATAGCCAATCAGAAGTATCCTGGAAGTTGACATTTTAATTTTAACGAATTAGAGTTAGAATGAGCAGGGCTAATTGTGGGTTCAACTTATGCACACTATGAAATTTGTTAATACTCAGTTTTACAAATTACAATGTTATAAACATTGTTTTATAACATTGCTAACATTTTGCTGTGTTACATTTATAACATTGTTATAACATTTATAACATTGTTATCTTTGGAGGATCATACAAGTTTGATATTTAAAGACTTCGCAACATGCTTTTTCCTTAAGTTGTTATTAAATTACTTGTCACTGTTCCAGATTTTCCTTAAATTGTTATTAGAATTACTGGTCACTGCTGTACGATTTTCCTTAAGTTATTATTAAATTACTGGTCACTGCTGTACGATTTTCCTTAAGTTATTATTAAATTACTGGTCACTGCTGTACGATTTTCATAAGTTATTATTAAATTACTGGTCACTGCTGTACGATTTTCCTTAGTTATTATTAAATTACTGGTCACTGCTGTACGATTTTCCTGAAGTTATAATTAAATTTCTTGTCACTGTTCCACGATTTTTCTTAAGTTGTTATTAAATTACTTATCACTAACGATTTTCCTTAAGTTGTTATTAAATTATTTATCATTGATCTACGATTTTCCTTAAGTTGTTATTAAATTATTTATCATTGATCAACGATTTTCCTTGTTGTTATTAAATTACTTGTCACTGTCCAACGATTCTTTATGGCTTAGAATTTTTGTATGACTTAATAAATGTAATGATGCTTTTATTTCCATTTGAATTTTGTAAATTTCTTGCAAACTGTAGGGTTAAACTGAATATAAAATGAAATTGGAGGGACTATTTCTATAAATGCAGCTATTTGTTGTTACATTACGCAATAATTTATAATAAATTAAGATTGTTATTATTTACTCTTTGTGAAATACATTTAATAAAAGATATTAAATTATCATTTTATGGGTTTTTCGACAAGAATTGATTTGCAAATTTTTTATTGCGAATTGCTGATTTTTTAATAAAATTATACAAATAAATCCACAAAACTTACTCTGGATAATGTTTGATTATTTCTTACTATAAATGACTTTTAACTGGCTTAAATAAATATTTTTGAATAAAATTAAAATTAACTTTTATAGATATTTAGCATAGTTGATAAAGGAACTTTTCCTTTTAGTAAGAAAGTAAGTTATTCATAAATTTCAGGTTCTGAAGTTTACAGTTTTTATAATTTTTTTTAAAGGGGTGGTTAATTTTCTATAGATAATTTTATCATTATATTTATAAAAAATGTGTATATATATTTCTTAAAAAATATATTACATTTTATTTTCATAGGTTTCCCATTTTCTAGGAAGAAAAAGCAAGATTTTATTTACCATAACACAAAATAAAGTTTTACGAAATGCAGAACAGTTTTGTAATGAATATTTTATTTTTTCATTTTCTTTCCAATTATTTATATTTATATACAAAATTTGAAACAGTCTTTCATACAAGTAGATTACAAATTAAAACCACATACACATACTAGATAATAATTACAAATCATAGCTTTTTTTATAGCTTAACAGTTCTAAGAATAATTTAAATGAATTACCAAAGAATAAGTACATTTTATTAAACTCGTAGATTTGAAAACACTACAAAAATAAAACATTTAAAAATAAAATATATATATATTTTTAAAATTCCTTGTGACATATTTTGAAAAATGTTATAAACAGAAACAGTTTCTAATAATAATAACAATAGATCTCTATTTATGTTGAGATCTATTGTTATTATTATTATTTTGTTAAACAAAACTTACTGACTTGAAAATATAACATTGCATATGCTTAAACAATTTCGTAAATCCTTTAGCTTGAATGAAATGTAGTGATAGATATATAAATCTAATAAGTAATTAAATTAAATTTATTAAGCTATTCATTAATTATATTAATTAATGAATAGATATATGTACAGCAGCTTCCATTTATTAATTTAATAATTTATATATTAATTATAACACTAATAATTTAAATTTAGTTCATAACAATATTTTTCTATTTTATTGTTATAAAAGTTGAGAAAGCAAAGCTTTTATTTGCATGAAAAAAAACTTTATGATTTTTAAAATTTTAAAAGTTTCTACTAAAAGTTTCACTCAGATTTTTTTAATACATCCCCTTTTAATATATTCCAATATTTTCTTAATACATTCCATTTTTAATATATTCCAATATTTTTAATGCATTCCAATATTTTCTTAATACATTCCATTTTTAATATATTCCAATATTTTTAATGCATTCAATATTTTTAAATACATTCAATATTTTTTAATACATTATATTTTGTTTTTTAACGCATAATTTGTTGTAATATTCCAAATAAGTTTTAGGAACAATATTTTAGATTTGAAACAAAATGAATATTTTAAAGTCAAGTTTATATCTAATAATTGATTATAGATTTAAATTATTACAAAAAATTATATTAGATTTAAATGAAATAAATTATGCACAGAAATAATAATAATGGGCACAGTAGCTATTTATTTTTGTTGCTGAAGTTATACAATTTCAGATTCTTTTATATAATTTAAACAAATTTCATTGAAACATCATTGATTTTCAATTTAACTGAATAATTATGGGAGAATATATCAAATAACTTTTTGGAATACAATTAAATAAAATTTTAATAAATATGTAAAAAAATTTCATTAATGATATTCTTTCGAACATCATACATTCAGAATATAAACATAACAATACAAAATAATGTTTATTTTAAGAAAGGCTTAGATACGGAATATACAATAATCAATGTATATTATAAATATATATATATATTTATATTGTATGCCCGTCTATTTACAAGATATATTTACAAACAGTGAATATCAAAGTTTTGAATTTTTTATGAAATGCTAATTTATTACATAAACGTAGTAATAGAAACACAATAATAATTTATTAAGTATTTTAAAATATTGTGTTTCTAAGCTTTTATTGAAAAAATCAATATGAAAATTTAAAAGGGAACATAAAACTGACAATTCTTTGAAAATTTTATTTTTAAATCATCCCATTTTATCCAAATATTTTACAATACTTTTACACATATAAATATAAATAAAGTATTTCTACTTCTACTTGAAATTTTTGAGATAGTTATGAAATATGCTATTTAATTAATACATTTAAAGTGATTATCTCTTTAAGATAAATACAAATAAGATTAAAAACATCAATTCTTTATTCTGCATTATTTTACTGTGTCAATATTTTATTAATACAAATAAAAAATAATTATTTATATAGAAAGAAAATACTACAATAAATTGGAAGAAATTTTTATTCATTAAATTATGATCTACAAAAGTCACAATCATTAGTGTCAGTTTTATAAGCTTATTCTGTTTATTTTGTTTTGTTAACTAAACAAACACAATCATTAGTGTCAGTTTTATAAGCTTAGTCTGTTTATTTTGTTTTGTTAACTAAATAAACACAAACATTAGTGTCAGTTTTATAAGCTTATTCTGTTTATTTTGTTTTATTAACTAGATAAACACAAACATTAGTGTCAGTTTTATAAGCTTATTCTGTTTTTTTTGTTTTATTAACTAAATAAACACAAACATTAGTGTCCGTTTTATAAGCTTATTCTGTTTATTTTGTTAATAAAACAAATAAACAGAATAAGCTTATAAAACAGTGTGAGAATTTTAATCATTTTACTTAAATAATACTTGGATAATTATTTTCTCTAAATTATAATCGAAAATTTTATATACATAATAAAAGTATCACAATGGTTTTAAAAAATTTGTATCCATGATGGTTTATTAAGTACTTTTACGCAATACAAGGATTACATTTTTTTTAAATGAATAAAAGATTCAATATAAGTGATTTTTTGTTACATTTATTTCTGACTTAACTAATACTGAAATTTAATTGAATCATTTTAATTTTGAATTCATGGTTTAAAAGCATCGAAAAGAAATGTAATTTTATAAACATTTATTCAGGTAAAAATATATTTAATCTAATTTAAAGAACGCTGCTTAAATTTTAAATGTATTTATATTTATTAATATTGAAATATTTTCCTACAAAAATTTTTAAAAATTTAATTTTTTTATCATAAATAATAGACTTTATGGATGTATATTGTTGAATAAATATTTTTTAAAAAATAATGAATTGCTCTAAAATTAAATTTTTAACAACATTTAGTTAAACTTTTCATTTATTTATAATTCTATATTTATAGTGAGAAAAGGTATTTAATCATTTATTTTTGATAACTATTATTTATTATTATTATTATTGATAATTTATTATTATAAATTTCTCATAGTATTGTTATTTTCGAATAAAAACTTCAAACTTCATACAAATGTCATACAGAGCAGTATGATAATGTTAATTTGCTGAAAAAATTCGTATGATTTTATTTTTATCTTAAAATAGTGTTTATTTAAAAAGGAATTCAAATGAAATAAAAATGATCAATATTGTGAAAACAAAGAAATAATTTAAAATTGCACTTCCTTTAAAAATAAATAAGTAATAAAAAAATTAAACACAATTATAGTTCTTTCTAGATACACATGCCATGTTATAAAGAGCATTCATATAATTGCTGTGTTTTTCTTTAAAAAAAAAAAAAAAAAAGTAGGGGGGTGCCTAGACAAAACAAATACATAAACAAAGCATAAAACAACAACTGATATGACGGAGGAAACCTAGATTGCTTACGAAAGATTTAAATTAAAATCATCTAACTGAAACGCAATTAGCGCAATAATTTAAAGTGGACGGAAGGCTCTAGTAGAAAAATTAAAATTAATAACTTAAAGTTCTTTTTGCATACAAACAGAATTTAAAAATGCTTGTTTTAATACGTTTTTTGTTTGATTTAGAATATATAGTAGGTAACTGCATTCTATATCTGTAATATTGTATAGTAAAGTGACATATTCTACTTTTTATTTTCAGGATTACCACTGTTTAAAATTTATTGAAAGTTAGATAAAATCGTTCTATTATATGATGGTTTTTTTTCTTCATCTGTGCGATGTAATGAGGGTTTACTATTTATTAAAACATTAAATATACAAAAAAAGAATTCAAATTATACTTGATCATTTGAAATGAATTTTTACAATTTAAAATGTTATGCTTTAAGCGTAGTAATGTCACACGTAGTAAACATATTAGAATTTGCGCATTTTTTACCTTTTTTCATTCAAGTAAAACTTTTGTTTTTAATTAGATATTAGATTTTCAATAATAAATATATTGTGTGTTTGATTAAAAAAATTAAATTAGTTTTCTGTTTGGGACTGTAAAATAGATGATGTCTAACGATTAAATTTAAATTATTATAATAATTAATATCAAGTTTTTTCTCGAGTTACAGTTACAGTTATAATAATTTTAGTGATGAAAATTATCATTTCGACAGTTTGCAATAAATATATTTTGCCGATATATTTGATAAGTGTAAAATATTTGACACAGAAATAATATACAATTTGCAATTGAAACATTTTACAAATTTTTAAAACTCTACACAGAAATTAATAATTTTTCTCTTTAAAAGAAAAAAAAGACAAATTTTATCTTCAACGTAAATTCTTTCATTAACAGAATATTTTACAGCAGAATGACAAAAATTATAAAAAAAAAAAAATCATATAAATAATTTCTGTTACTGCAAATATCGAATGAAGTATCATTATTTATCATTTTCATTTTCCAATAATCACCAGTGTAAATTTCGAAAATTGTTCAATGTCTTTAAATGAATAATATGTACAATACAAATCTCTTTATTTAGCCATTACGTCAGGATTATGTACACTTCACCAGCTAACCTTAATCCATGCACCCACATTTATTCTAGAGCGTTTCTACAACATTTCTGCTTATGTTATAATATAATTTTACATATTTTAAAAAGCCGTTTTTTTTTTTTTTTTTCATTTTTGATATATGCAAGTAACATATGATACTGAGATGCAAAGTCATAACATATGATACTGAGATGCAAAATCATAGCATATGATATTGAGATGCAAAGCCATAACATATGTTACTGAGATGCAAAGTCATAACGTATGTTACAGAAATGCAAAGTCATATCATATGATACTGCGATATAAAGCCATAACATTTGTCATTGAGATGGAAAGTTATAACATATGATGCTGAGATGCAAAATCATAACACATAATATTTTTTAACTGGAATATTATACGTTCTGATTCTCAATGATAATGATAATTCCATATTAAATAAAACTCGTATATGTATTAAAACTATAAATGTCGCTATTTAATAATAATGAATGCAATATATATTCTTTTTTAGATACTAAGGTTCAAAAAATTGCCGCAACTTACTAGTTAGAATATGTTCATATTTATTTATTTTACGAATCAAATAATTAATTACAGTTATTTAGCGTTAGTTACAAACCGAAATCTTATTTAGTAACTTTATTTTGAAATATACTATATTAATATAAACTTCGAATAAATTGAAAACTTTGCTTTAGTATATAATAAGGCTTATGATTCATTACAAATGTTTTAGATTGATAATAATAAATGCAGTAAATTTTATTTCCAGAAAAAAATGTGGGATTAGGATTAAGAGAGGGGTCGTCTTTCGGTTTAGTTCAAAATGCGCACTGAGTCATTACCAAGTCCTTCCTTGCAACTGTAAGTACGAAGGGCACATGGCGGCATTGGTGACAGCACTGAGATCAAGATTTCCGGCCACGGCCTGTCCATAACCACTCATGCCGTTGAGCGCCCCCTGCAGCGCGGCGGCCGCCGAGCCCCGCCGCTCAGGGAGCACGTCGACGACTGGGCGAGGGCGTGCACCCTCGCGGCCACCGCCGCCGAGCTCTGCGCGCACGACTCCGCACCCAGGCAGCTGTTCCTGTGCGCACCCCCGACGGAGACCTGCGGCTGATGGTGCTGCGGTTGCTGTCCGTGCTGGTGCGGCGTCGACTGCTGGTTGAGACCGTCGCCCGGCATCATGTCGCCGCTGTCGTCCTCGCCGGAGCCCGTCGAGCACGGCTTGCCGTCCTTCACGAGCACCGGCACGGCGACCTTCCTTGACTCTGCGACTGCGACTGCTGCTGCTCGGCCATCGCCTTCTCCTTCGCCTGCCGCTTGCACTTTGTAGCGATGGTTCTGGAACCAGATCTTGACCTGCGTGGGCGTGAGGTGGATCAGGCTGGCCAGGTGTTCCCCTCCGGGCGCCGAGAGGTACTTCTGCTGCTTGAACCGCCGCTCCAGCTCGTAGACCTGTGCCTGCGTGAAGAGCACGCGTCTCTTGCGGCGTTGGGTCAGCGGGAACTGGACGCCCCCGCCGGTCACTTTCTGGTCGGCCGCCGCGGCGGCAGCCACGCTGCAAGCGCTCAGGCTGGACATGTTCATGTTGGACATGGACATGCCCGTCGACGAGCCCATCAGGCGGGAAACTGAAAAGAAATCTGACATTTAGTTATTTCATATCGAATGTGTATAAAAAAAAATATATATAAAAAATGTAATTGAAATTAGTAACTCTAAATAAAAGATTCTGAAGCTGGAAAATTTTTTGAAAAACTTACTGATATATTGAAACAATGTTAGAATTTTGGATTATTTGTCAAAATTATCAGACATAAAGGTACTGCTATAGAATAATAATGTTTCTTACATTATCATTATTATTACTATTTTTTAAAAAAATTTTATTTCTTGTGACCATTTTTCAATTCTTGATTGTCAAATTTTTCTTATTAATTACAGTATCACCTTGTTATACTGCGTATCTCGAGAAAAAGCCCAATATAATAAACAGTTATGTAACCAACGAATATATTTAAGTTATAATGACATTTAAAATTTAATAGCTTAAGTGTCATTATACAACCTAGATATATTCTTTGAATTCGAAATTATAAAAGGGAGATAGAAAATTAGAAATACAGTTTTAGTTAACAAATTACAAGCATAGAATTATTTGTACTTAAATGTATACAAATGTATTTAACATAAAATTCAAAATTTTTGTTAGTGTTATTTTTAAATAACTAAATAAATAAATAATAATAATAATAAACGTGTAAAATCGAAAAGCGTTGTATGTGAGGGTATTGTAATGGAAAACAACTGATGGGAACTACTGAATTGGAACTATATTGTAATGGAAAACTACTGAATTGGAAAAAATTATGAATTTTTAGTCCTTAACTTTTTAAATTAAAGGATTTCAAGGTCATCAGACATAAAAACTACGGTAATAACTTAAAAAAATTGTACAATTTTTTTTCATTTTGTTTCTGGGTGTCACTTTTATTATAATAATAAACATACAGGTCTACAGATTACGCAAACATAGTGTCTTAAGTAACTGTTACACAAAATAGCACATTAAGAATAACTTAAATTTCTACTTATATTTTTTTGCAAATGAAAATCGAAAATATTCAAATAGTGTGGAAAAGAAACAAAACTATTTTTTACATTTTTACTAAATTACAGAGAAATTTAAAAACACATAGATTGGTGTCGCTTTCCGTCACCTATCTGTAAATATAGCTTCACTGCTGATGCTAGAATACTGAGGAGAAACAAACACTTCCTTAGATTCTGTTGTAACAAGATATTTATTTATATTGTTTGGGGGGCTGGGGGTTGAAAAAAATCTTATTACTCTTTATTCTTTCTTTCTAGATTGAATTTTTAAAAAGAATTATTTTATTCCAAATAAGAAATAAAAAATTTCTTGCTCTATCAATAAAGAGTAAAGTTGTATTTGACAATAAGGCAGAACCCCCCGCTAGTTTTGTTATAAATTAAAAACAAGAAAACGCGAAGCTTTTTTATTTATATAGGCATACTTAATCGAATGTGAAATTCCTCAGCTTTCTGGGATTTTAAAACATTAGATATAATGGGTTTTCTCAAAGTATACATTTTATTTTTTATTTAATGTTTTAGCTAAAAGACTCTTATAAAGGTCTAAGTGAAAAATTAAAAAAAAAAAAAAAAAAAAATGGATTTGAAATCAGTTTCGAAAAAATATTACTGATAATGAGTTATCTAATTTTTGTAGCAGGATTTTTTTTTTTTGTTTTTTAGTTATTTTTTCTGTTTAACCGTTACAAAATTTTTATCTATTATTATCTACGCAACTGTTATCTATACATCAAAAATAAATCTATAACTTTCAAAATATATCTGTATATGTATAAACAGTTCATTCGATCTTCATATAAAAATATACAGAGTAATTCAGAATTGATACGATATACTATAAATAGTAATAACACAAAAACATTAGGCATGTGTTGGATGTAGATGAAAACACAAGAAATGAACACATTACTCAAATAAAAAAATAATGTGGTCTATTTGCCTCTATTGAATTAAAGAATCGTTTACATGCAATAGGATAAACGAAAAAAAAAAATATTTTTGTTTTCATGCAAAACTCACTGCTACAATTAAAAGGAAACAAAATTTTTCATGACCTTAATTTTTGGTGACAATAGCTTTGCTATAATGGATTTGCATCTATTTTCTCTGTTATTAAGAAATTACCCGTAATTAGTAAGAAATTACCTAGTATTGATGAGAAATTATCAAGTGTGAAAATTTACATGGAATTATCGAGAAATTATCTATTATGATTAAATTATAATTTACCTATTATAATTACCTATCAATCTAATGTAAGAAATTAGCTGGATATAATTTTTAGGATGTGATGCATTGCAAGGAGTTATGACAACAATTAGCTATGACAATTTTTGAAAATATCTGGTATTTTTCGGATGCCTTTCATTAAGTTTTATACAAGCAACAATCATCGATTGCTGTTTTCTTCAGCAGTTGTAAGAAAAAGTAAATGAAATATTAATGCATCATTACAAAAATAAAAAGTTTCATTTTATTTGTGTTTGTGCCTACAGGCATCACATGCGCTCATATATTTCTATCTGAGAACTGTTTTTGTGTGTGTGTATTGTATTATCCAATAAAATTTGTGCATTTATTAATATTTGAAACATCATAAATTATTGCAGTTATAAGTATTTGAAGAGAAATAGGAGGACAATTTGAAAAATGCATTTTATTTATTTGTTTTATTGATTTCTGTAAAACTTATGTTATAGTTTACTCTATGAATATAATAACGCGTGGGTATTGCTTATAAGACTTTAAGTACTTATAAGCAATACCCACGCGTTGTATGTTGTTGTATGTTCACGCCATTTCTTGTATTGTAATTCCCAATTTTGCACGCAGTGGTTCTGTTTTAGTTTTTATCTAAATCATAGCTGTCCAACACCTAAATTTTCCTACGGCATATTTGAAGGAAAAAATGGCTATACAATAAATATATTAATTCAAATCTATTTAAAAATAAGTCAATAATCTACAATTTTGAATATCCACAATGATAAATTACCAAATATGTCAAAGAATAAGAATATTTGACAGGAGCAGTTGAACAAGTAAGCAGCATTATGGAAACTAAAATTTTTATTGATGGAAGAATAGCATAAATTTAAAAATATCATTATTTATATAATTTAATTTTATTTAATGGGTAAAACTAGATCATTAAAATCTGAATGATTTAATGAACTTGGCGATTTAATCTTGAGCTACATTCACAACAGTTCTGTTCCCGCAGTTTGGATAGCAGTGATGTAAATAGTTTGTATGATAAATATCCTTTATATATTAAGTTTCTAAATATTTTTTCAGTGACTGACAATAACTATTTCTCACGATTCTCTGGCGTATAATTTAAAATGCCCATCCGGAAAAAGCCCTTAACGAATGAGACTGAAACTAAATTACTGCTTATTGCATGGGTATAGCTTATTATTGCATTGCTTATTATTACTAAATTTCCCGTTTAGGGATTTTGTTTTTGTTTTTATCTACATCAGAGCTGTTCAACCTATAAATTTCCCTACGGCACATTTGAAAGAAAGAATTTTATTGTGCAATATTTATTGTACAGCCTTATATTTAAAGAATGGGTCAATAATCTAGAATTTAAATTATCCACAATAATAAATCACCAAAGATGTCGAATATTTGACAAGAGCAGTTGGACAAGTAAGCAGTATCATAGAAAATAAAATTTATATTGGTAGACGAATTAAATAAAATTAAAATATCATTATTTATATAATTTAATATTATTTAACGCCTAAAACAAGATCATTAAAATCTGAGATGATTTAAGGAATTTGGCGATTTTATGTTGAGCCACATTCACTACAGATCTGTAATAGGTTTGAATAGCAGTGATGTAAATAGTTTGTATGATGAGTATCCTTTATGTATTACGTTTCTAACTATTTTTGCAGTGACTGACAATAACTACTTATATTTCTCACGATTCTCTGACGTGTTTATACCCATCCGGAAAGCCCTTAACGAATGAGACTGTCGAAATTACTGCTTACTATCGCATGAGTATTGCTTATTATTACTAAATTTTAAGTTCAGTGGTTCTGTTTTTGTTTTCATCTACATCAGGGCTGTCCAACCTATAAATTTTTACTTGGCATATTTGAAGGAAAGAAAGGCTGTACAATATTTATTGCCCAGTTTTATATTTAAAGAATCGGTCAATAATCTACAATTTAACTTATCCACAATGATAATATATCGAAGAATAGGAATATTGGACAGGAACAGTTGGACAAGTAAGCATCATTATAGAAAATAAAATTTATGTTGGTGGACGAATAAAATAAAACTAAAACATCATTATTTATATAATTTATTATAAAACAAGATAATTAAAATCTGAATGATTTAAGGAACTTGGCGATTTTACGTTGAACCACAAAGTAACGCGGTTTGGATAGCAGTGATGTAAATATTTTGTATGATAAGTATCCTTTATGTATTGTTTCTAAATATTTTTTTCAGTGACTGACAATAACAACTTATATTTCTCACGATTCTCTGGCGTATAATTTAAATGCCCACCCGGAAAGCCCTTAACGAATGAGACTCGCATTAAATTACTGCTTATCGTACGGGTATTGCTTATAATTACATTGCTAATTATTACTAAATTTTGCGTTCAGTGGTTCACTTTTTTGTTTTTATCTATTATTAGAGCTGTCCAACCTATAAATTTTCACACGGTATATTTGAAGGAAAGAAAGGATGTACAATATTTATTGTCCAGCTTTATATTTAAAGAATCGGTCAATAATCTACAATTTAACTTACCCACAATGATAATATATCGACTCTATACCATATATCGACATACCACAGTTGTACAAGTAAGTAGCATTATAATAAATAGTGTACGAATAAAATAAAATTAAAATATCATTATTTATATGATTTAATATTATTTAATGGGGGAAACAAGATCATTAAAATCTGAATAATTTAAGGAATTTGGCTATTTTGTGTTGAACCACATTCACAACAACTCTGTACAGCTGTTTGGATAGCAGTGATGAAAATAGTTTGTATGATGAGTATCCTTTATGTATTAAGTTTCCAAATATTTTTTTTTCAGTGACTGACAATAACTACTTATACTTCTCACGATTATCTGGCGTATAATTTACTTGTCCATCTGGAAAAACCACACTCGAATGAGACTGATACTAAATTACTGCTAATTTTGCGTTCAGTGGTACTGTTTTTGTTTCTATCTAAATCAGAGCTGTCCAACCTATAGATTTTCAATCGGCATATTTGAAGGAAAGAAAGGCTGTACAATATTTATTGATCAGCTGTATATTTAAAAAATCGGTCAATAATCTACAATTTAAAATATCCACAATAATAATACATCGAAGAATAGGAATGTTGGACAGGAACATTTTAATTATAATTACATTTTACAACAGGATAGGTAAGCAGCATATAGAAAATAAAATTTATGCTGGTGGACGAATAAAATAAGATTAAAATAACATTATTTACATAATTTAATATTATTTAATTAGTAAAACAAGATCATTAAAATCTGAATATTTTAAGGAATTTTATGTTGAGCCACATTCACAACAGCTTTTGTACTGCGGTACAAAGCTGTACCGGATAGCAGTGATACAAATAGAGTATGAGTATAATATCCTAATGATAAGTATCCTTTTTATGTATTAAGTTTTGAAATATTTTTTCAGTGACTGACAATAACTATTTCTCACGATTCTCTGGCGTGTAATTTAAATGCCCATCCGGAAAAGCCCTTAACGAATGAGAACTGACACTAAATTACTGCTTTCCTTGCTTATGCCACTCGCCATTTACAACTGGAAGGAAAGGGAATTTAGGACATCGTTGAGGCATTTATTTCATCAGTTGATTAGGCTTGTAGAATATTAATTGAACATAAAATTGAGACCACAGAGTGTTCCGGTCTTGGGTTAAAAAATCCCCCTCGCAATTACTGCGACCATGCCGGCCACGTAGGCAGGTCTCCATAATTGAGGAAATACAGAACGTGGGGGGACGAGCGCAAATTGGGAAATAGAATAAAGAACAGGGAGGAGCCAACCTCTTCATTAGTTGGGAGGACTGCGGATAACCAATTTACGCAGACGGGTTCTCGGGAATGCAAGGGGGTAGGAATTTCCTTGCCCCCTTCCACTCTCTCCCTGCCTCACCCCTAGGATTCTGATGGTACACATAAACAAAGAAGGTTTTTGTTCAGCGGGGGTGGATGTTTGTTGGAAGGTTCTTGTGTAGAAGGGGAGACCAAATTGTTTATATTTGAGATAGAATGTCTGTATGAAAAAAATGTCCTGTTATTGGCTTTTTACTCTAAATTAAAATGAACAAAATTGTGCTATATAGCTTGGCTCCTATCCCAATGGTAATTTGGTATGGTTAGGTTTGTCGAACTACAGTTAGGTTTTGCACACGAGGACTGATTAGCCTGGGACCTACAGTTTAAAATAGATTCTGAACAACGAACAAACATCCATGCCAGAGCCAGGATTTGAATCTGAATCCCTGTGGTACCGAAGTGCCCAGCTAAAATATATGAAGACTAAGATTTGAATCGTTGTCCAGCTAGAATACATGAGGACTAAGATGTGAATCCTTTGGCAGCGAATTCGAATCCTGGCCCTGCTAGAATACGTAAGGACCAAGATTCGAATCCTTTGACATCGTCATTGCATCTTGATAGCGATTGTGATAAAGTGTCTAAAATGTTTCGCATGGATAATCGTACTGGTGTAGGTTCCCGAGTTTTCTATAATATGAGAATTATTGAAAATACATAAGAAAGTGTTTTTATTAGGATGAATTGAATGTATGGATAAAAAAATAATGAATCTTTGATGGGAATTAAAGTAAAAAACTTGCCCTCTTATGTTTTTGTCTCTCTTTTTGCATGTATGGATATGAATAAATAATGAATTATCAATGGCAATCATTAAGCAGAAAACTTGCCCTCTTTTTATTATTGCCTTTTATGGCTAAAAATAAATAATGAATCTTCAATGGGAATCAATAACAAGAAACTTGCCCTCTTTTGTTTTTGCATGTATGGATAAGAATAAATAATGAATCTCCGATGTGAATCAAATAGTAAAAGACTTGCCATTTTTTGTTAACTTTAATTAAATGGCTAACTTTAAGTATTGCACATTATTTTTAGATTATTAATTGCTGTCTATAAAAACAAATCTTTTTGTAATAGTTCAATAGTTAGCAATACATTCTATGATCAATACGGTTTAATTACTTACAATTACATGCAGTAATTATTATTATTACTTATTTTAGCTTCCTTTATTATTATAACTGTTAGGAATTTACAAAATGATAATTAAAACCAATTTTAACTAAGAATGTTCTTTTAAAACCAAAAAGATAGTTTGAAACAGTTATGGTTTTTAAATAATGACAGTGTTTGACTAAAATTAAATTAAAATAAACATATGAGAGAATTTTAAAAAAATCTTTTATACATTTAAACATATTTACTCCTCTAATTAATCGTCAGAAATAATCACATGTTATTTTTATGGATAACGTTTTAGTCTTTGAACAGTTTAACCTTAACAAAATCGAATTTAGTTAAAATGATCTACAGACATAAGCGTTGAATGTAAAATTTAAATTTCGGTATTCTTCTAATTACCAATATAACAAACTAAATTTATATTTGAATATAATTACAGAACTTGTACCAAATAAAAGAAAAACATATTGATTAAGAATTTTTCACAATTTTAACCTTTACTGTATTTAAATTTAAATAATAATAATAATAATAATATATATATATATATATATATATATGAATTTTATATTAAAAACCGGGCAGTAAAATTTTTTTCTTTTGAAAGCAATATGTGAAAAAGCATCTAAGTTCTTCTTTATTAAAATTAATCTAGAAAATATTACCATATATTGGAGACTATTAGAAAGCTAGCTTTAGCGAGATTTTTCATAACAAGACTGGCAACTGACGGGCCGATTACAGAGTACCAATGGGAATAAGACCCTTAATCTTCTCTTCTTAATTAATAATATTATGTCATAATTTATAGTAGGCTATTTAAAGTGTTAGGATGATAAAAAATAAAGTTTCTAAAAATTTAAAATAGCACTCAGAAAATAAAAATACTTAGCTTTAAAGTAAAGTAAAAATGAAAAAAATAAATAATTAAAAATAAAAAAGACTTTTAAATTTTAAAAATGTATTATGCCCGACTTTTGGCTCAGTGGCATAGTGCGCCGCTGGTGAGCATTAGGAAGGAGGTTCAATTCGTTGGCGGCATTATTATAGACATTGTTTCAAAAACGAAGAGAATCGATGGCGTTTCTCAGATGTTCAGCACCTTGCTTCGTTAATTAGGCTGTCTGGTAAGAGTTTTCCAGGTATTCTCGCATACAATACGCAAATACGAGGTAGTCCTCTCGAAAGGCACTCTCCTCTTTCTTCATCGACTCGGAGCCAAGTCAGGCTTCTGCCCATGGGTGCTCCATTACAACAGAAACTGCCCCTTTCCCTCCATCCATGCCTTATGATGATTATGCCTTAGTCAAATTACTTGGTGGGAGTTTTCAGGGTTTTTCTCCATACGATACGCAAATGTGGAGTAGTTCTCCCTAAAAATCCTCCCGGAAGGTATTATTCTCCTTTTTTTTTTACTTACCATGCAGTACCTGCTGCCGGACGCTGAGGGATTAGCCACGACACAAAAATTTAAAAGGAGGCAATTATCTAAAAAATAATTTTGCCATATATATATATATAGCGAGAGAGAGAGAGAAAGCCTTTTTGGAAGAATAAATCGTATTATTATGAAAGATCAAAATCATTTATATTTTATGTTGTTTGCTTATTTATAAAATACTTTTAATTAGAAAATTCCTGTCACATTTCCAAAGAAAAAAAAAAAAAAAAAAAAATTCGCAATTAAAATTTCTTGATATCAAGAAAAAAAGAGAGAATTTGTTATTTTCGAAGTGAAGAGTTCTTGAAGCAATAAAAATTATTCTAATTAATTCCAGAAAGGCAAATGAATGACGCATTTTCATTTTCATTTTATCATTTATTTCTTTTTAAGCTGATCAACAATACAGAAAAAGCGACATAGTTGAGAATTATTTTTTAGTCCCTTCTACAAATCATTATTTTTGAGTTTGGATTTAGGCATTTTTTAGGAATCAATAATTTTAAAGTTTTTAATTTTAAGATTTGAATTTCAATAAAATATTTTTGATTTTTTTTCGGTTTCTTAAAGTATTTTGCATAAAATTATTGCTGCAGTTAAAATTGTCGTCAATAATTAAATGTATCCATATGATAATATACATAAAATAGTGAAAAAATATTCTGAGATTTCCGTGATGTTTTATTCAAATATATTCAATATGTTTAACTGAAGTTAAATTAAAATAAATATATGAGATTTAATAAAACATTTACCATTTAAGCATAAAATAAACATTAAGCATAAATAAAACATTAAGCGTAAATAAAACATTAAGCATAAATAAAACATTTTAAACATTTAAGCATATTTGCTCCTCTTTTTCATATTAATTTTTGTAGAATTATTTTAAAACTCCTGTACACATAATACAATGGGTGAATTAATTATTAGAAATAATCATACGTTATTTTAGATAAGGTTTTAGTTTTTCTTTTTTATATAAGTAACAAAGACAAAAAATAAATTTTTTTTATCTCTTTCCTGATAGGCGATAATAAAAAAATTTTGCCGATGTTACAGGTTTTAATATACATATAAATTAAAAAATAACGAACTATTTATATTAAAATATACATGAATTGCTGATAGATAATCATAAAAAGTTAGCTTTAATCAAATATTAATATTTAAATAAACTAAATTTAATTAAATTTTTGGAAAGAAAATATTATTGTCTTATTATAGACTTAAAAGAAAAATATTTTTTTGCAAAAAGTTTCTCTTAAATAAAGAAATATATTTTTCCTTTATAGATTTTTTTTTTTATTGCATTTTACAGTATAATTTAAATACCACTTTATATTACATATGGTTTTTTTTCCTCGTAATATTTCTTCATTTTACAGACAGTATTCTTTTGTAAGTAAAATAAAATAAAATTTTAAAATTTAGCAAATTAAAAAATACATTTAAATTAAATGTTTATTGTATCTATATTTATTTTTTATCAGTAATATATCGGTATTTATCAATAAATAATTTTGTAGAATTTCATTTAAAACATGGAATCGAAAATAATCTTTTTGAGAATTTAAAGAGACAAGTTTAATTAGCAATTTTGAAATTATATAAATTTGTAACACTTATTAATAATACTGAAAGAGCAAGGAAATACGGAATAATAAAATAATTATCTTAAATATCAAATGAAGAAAAGAATATATGATGAGATAGAAGATTATTCAAAAATTTTTATTGGAAAAACAGATTTTTTAAAAAAATATTTTTACTAAAAAGTTTAAATTTCTTGAAAGAATTAAATATGTATATTTTATATTTAACAAAATAATAACAGTCAAAAAACAAAGTACTGTGCATTTTAATTCTTGTTAAAAAAAAAAACTTTTTTTCAAGAAATTTTTGTTTCGATTTGTAGTAATTTGTAGCTTTAAAATTTTTGTAATTATTTAGCAAATTTACCATCAAAGAATAATAAAAGAATTAATTAAATTTTTTAATTGCTGAACAGTTTTATAAAACGTTACATTTCTTCTTCTATAAGAGAATTCAAACTTTTGGTCTTTAGAAAATCTAAATAAAAATATCTAATAATAAAATGATATCAGCACATCATTTTCGGACAATTTTATTGCATAAATATTTATTAGTAGTAAAAGTTATGTTTATTATTTTTAAATTACAATTTTTATTTTTTAACATTATGTTTTACTTTTTAAAATCGATCAATTTTCTATTCATTCAAACCAATTTTAAAAATATTTGTAATATTTGGTTTTCCTTTATATTAAATATTTGCTTATAATAAATTATAAATACTACAAATTGATTTTAAAAAATTCAATTGTTTTGTAGGAATAGAGTTTTAAAGGAAAGTGCTCTTTATAATAAATTTAATTATCAGAAAACATAAAAAGTACATTACTAATTTATTAAAGGCAAAATAATTTGTTACAAACTACCAAAATTATTTTTAAATTTACACAATCCTTTCATTTGAAATAAATATTTATAAATAAAAAAAACTTTGATTGAAAATTTATTAATTGATTATGATAGCAATTAAGCACTGAAAGACTCAATTAATTAATGAAATAAATTTTTATTTGATTTTTTTTATTTTATTACTGCATAAAAAAATGTCTATCAATAGTATAAAAAGTACGGTAAATTGAATTCTTTCAATGAATTCAGTACAGTGAAATACTGATTACTTTTCTAAATTCATTTGCTTATTCTATTAGAAATATTAATTACTTATTCCCTTTTATGCATGGCAAAAAAAAGAAGAGTAAAAAGGTAAAAAAGGTATGAAAAACAGGACGATTAAAAAAAGGAATAAATATTTATTTATTAAGGATAATTTTAGTAAAAAAAATTTTAGATGATTGGTATTTGTTGTTATAACCACTTAATGTAAAAAAAAAAAAAAGTTCTTTAATTATGCTTTCATTGGTAAACATGAAAAAATAGGCTTTCTCATTGACTTAGAGAAATAACTTACATAAAAACAAGATTAAAGAAAAAGAGAATTAATCAAATAATTCCTCTTTTGAACTGTTAAAAAGGTATTAAGGTATTTTCATAACTTTAATAATGAAAAGAGAGAGAGAAAATTTATGAAAAAAAAAATTGATAAAAGGTAATGAATTCATTTTGAATGTTTTTCACGCCTTACATCAAATGCAAATATCAAATGGTTATGAATAGCAGAAATTAATTAATTTTTCATGAAAATATTTAGGAGTTGCATAAAGCGTAAATTGTTAATAAAGATTTATTAACTTTTCAACAATTTATTCCTTTCTTTTAAACTAATGAACTAACTTCAATTAAAACAACCATTATCATTAATGGTTTAATAGTATTGCATGAATTGTAATTAACCATTCTTAAAATATTTCAAATCATAATGGTTTTGATGTTACAAACATTTAATTGCTGCTTAATTAATAGTGATTATAATTAATAAAATAGAAATCTTAAATCAAATTTTTCAATAAAAAAATTTTTTTTTTTCAATATTAAAACGCAATAAAAAAATTATTTACTAGTTTGCTAGCTCCAAATGATTTTAATTGACATTATTAAAATAACTTATAAGCATTTAAATTTTTATTTAATTAAAATTGCATATTTTTATAAACTTGAATAGATTTTTAATAGGAAAATAATTAAAGATATATCTTTAAATTTAGTTTTGAACAAGCAATTCATTTAATGAAGAACTTTTCAATATATTAATTATTAAAACTGTTTATTATAAATCAATTTAAGAATTTCGACCAGCTTTTTGTTTATTTTTCTATTAAGAGGAAATTGAATATTCAAGCAAAAATAATAGAAACTTTATTAATATCATATGATGCATTAAGTCATACGAAAGCATATATAATGAAAATTAAACTCATCAGTAATTATTCCATCTTCAAATTTTACTGTAATAGCTATACATCTTTTTTTAGATACATTCCTTATTTTGGATTTTTAATAGAATCTTTTTTTTTTTAATTTAACTTCAATAAAAATCACACAGACTTGTATATGTACAATTTTTATCTAATGATTTACATTAATAAAATAGATTTACTTTAATAAAATTTATAAAAATAAAAATTATGGGAAAATGAAGAGTAGGGTATGTCTAGACAAAAACAGATAAATAAATAAAAATTTATTTGCAGAATTTCATCCTACAGTTTTCTAATCTTTTAGAATTATAATGATATTCTTTGATATTCTATTCCGGCAATAAAAACCAGGCAATTTCTATCGGAGGAATTTAAGAAACATCAAATATTGGAAATACAAGCAATAGTAACTTAAAAAAGTCAATATATCAAAATCCGTTAAAATTAAATGCAATATGTCACAAACTATGTATTAAGTGAAAAAATCAATCAATATGAATAGAAAGGCGTTCAATTTTAATTAAATCAGAGTATTAATTTTGATGATATCTTATATAGAAAGAGAAATTGTTGATATTTTATATATAAATTGAAATAGTATATCGTTGCCATTTTTTTTCCCAATAAAACTGGCTACAGAAAATGTATTACGGTGTTAACAGAAACAGAAGTATGCATCATGAGTACTTGCTATTTAAATGAAATGTTTAAAATTTTGAAATTTAAAAAATTTAGTAATAATTTTTAAATTATTACTAAATTTTAATCTTAATCAAATAAATAATATTAATTAATATTAAGTGTTAATAATTTTTTGTTAATAATTGTTAATAATATTATGTTAATAATTTTTTGAAATTTAAAAAATCAATTTTATTTTTTTGAAATTTAAAAAAAAATTCAGAGAATTTATGGTTGTTCTTATCAATCTTTATTTTTAAAACTTATTATTGTATTTTTTTAAAAGTTAAACATTTAATAATTAATAGCCCGTAGGAAAAATTGGGAAAATCCCAAATAATAATAATAATAATAATAATAATAAAAGATTTGGCCCGAATATGTAGAAAAGAGGGGGAGGGGGGAGTAGTTTTTAATTTCAAAACAACAAAATTAAAATATATTATTAAGAAACAAAATAAAAAAATTAATTCATCGTAACTTTTACGACGAATTTTTGATCATCGTAAACTTTAATTATGCTTAATATCAAAAATTACTGAAAAATATTCATTGTCAAGGAGTTTTCGATTTGACATCAAAAATCTAAATCTTGATCTAAAATCATTGAAACGACGATTTCTTTTACAAAAACTTATTTTTATAAAAGGCTTTATGATACTATTTTATTAGACTACTATTGATTCACAGGTCAGGAAAGAACAATTTTCTTAAGAACTTCGAGAATAATTTCTGATAACACGTCATATTTAGAAAAAAAAAAATTTTTAAGTGTTATCCTCATATATAATAATTGCATATTAATTTTTGAAGAAAGAAATCATTTATTTATTTGTACGTTAATATTTATTTTAATACACATATTAGCTAATTCCAAAAAGAGAAAAGAAAACACTTGTTTGTTTAATATTAAGAATACCTTAACTTCGAGTAAATGAATAATGAGAGTAAATGAAGCTTTATATATAAAATTTGTATAAGTATAAAACAAACTTGTTAAAACACCAAAATTGCTGTGACAGTTATTCATAAAAAATGTTGGGAACTTAATAATATTTTTGAATTAAAGCAAGGACATTTTAAAATAAAATGCTTGAAATTATTGCACATTTCTGGATTTTCCAAAATATTTTAAACAAACTGACAGGAAATTTACATAGGTGTATTTATTTTATGTGCAAATTTATATTTCTGACGATAATAAAAGTGCAATACAATAATAATAACAGTACAATAACAATTTAGATTTATATTTAAAATAATACTAAAAATGTGCTATGAAATGAAATGTCATCCTTTATATTAAAATTATTGTTTATATTAGTTTTAAATGTAAACAATATATATAAAATAAAAAAAAAAATTAATGAATATTAATTTTGAAATATTTTTAGTAAAATTATTAATAATTCCTGTAATTGAATAGAGGTCAATGGATATGATAAAAATATGTTTTTATTTAAATGAATTTTTGGCAATATTAATTCAGCTAAATTTAAAATGCATTTGTCAATAAATCTACTAGTAAGAACTTGATTTATCTTAGATTATTCAAATACTTAAAACACGTTGTTAATTTCCTGAATCCTTACTTAACTAACTCAAAGAACTCAACGTCGAACGACGATTGAATGAACTCATTGATATGTTATAATACATTTATTATATTAAATTATTTATTATTGTTATATATTATCTATATATATTATTATTTATATATATATATATGTCAATAAATCAACTCGTAAGAGCTTGATTTTTTTAAATTATTCAATTACTTAAAACACGGTGTTAATTTCCTGAATGCTTACTCAACTCAGAATTTAACGTCGAACGACGATTCAACAAACTGGAGTTTCATTGATATTTCACAAGTAATTAATTATATCATTATTTATTAAATTATTTATTATTGTTTTATTTATTAAATACATTTGATAATAAATCTATTTGTAAGAGCTTGATTTTTCTTAGATTATTCAATTACTTAAAAACGTTGCTGATTTTCAGAGTTCTTACTCAACCCAGATGAAGAACTCAAGGTCAAACGACGAACTCAAACTTTGAATTTTCGTTGATTTTTATAATACATTTTTATATTATTATTTTTAAATTATTATTGTATTTATTATATTATTTATTATTATTTTATTTATTAAATACATTTGTAAGCAAAATTACTCGTAAGAGCTTGATTTTTCAGATAATTCAATTACTTAAAATACGATGATAATTTCCTAAATCCTTACTCAACTCAAATGACGAACTCAACATAGAATGACGATTCAACTAACTCAAACTCTGGATTTTCGTTGAAAAACCAGAGTTTTTATAAAATTGAATTATTTAAATAACCATTATTATACTTAAATAAAATTTGTGAGTGTCACAAACATTATAATAAGTAATTTTATGATTTATTTCGAAAATTTATTCTAACAAAATGCTTATGTTATTCACACGTGTATTATATATGTACATTTGATATACGTTTATAAAAATATGAAACACATTACGAAATGCAACTTCAAACTCCAAAACATTTACATATTTTTTTTTAACCATTACGATATTCCATTCCATTCTTTAAGAACACTACAAAAAGGAGGGAAAGTACAGAATTTTGAGAATCTCTTCATTATTTATCTTTACAAATCTTTTCATCACAACTTTCTCAAACATCTTTTCTTAGAATAAACGAGACAGTTAAAATTCTCTCCTTCGCACCTCCTCTTCGTATTTTACACCTTGAAAAGTTTGTTTCTCGACAAAAAAATAAAATAAAAACATAAAACAAAAGAAAAAAAATTATAAAATCCCCCCTTTTAAAATCTTTGGCGCACTTTGTTCTTGCTTAGGCGCCTTTGAAGTACAGGTGAAAATTTTTCCTTCAAGAGCTCGGAAAATTTTTGCAAGATGAACTTTTGAACCGCATTAGAAGAAGAAGGAGGGAAAAATAATAAAAAAAGGGAAAAATAATAATAAAAAAAAAGGAAAATAGAGGGGCGAGAAAATTCCGGATTTGATTATACCTCCCGAATAATATGCATCACATTATCCGAATTGTGAGACTGCCACAAAGGCTTCTAAGCGTTCCATTCTTTTGTCTCCGGGATTCGTCCGCGAATACGGGTGCAGTTAAAAGCGACCGGGTCTCGTCAGCACCACTTGAGGCTTCGTCGCCAGCACACTTCATCACGAAGCTCGCTGCCATAAAGCAACATTGCCGGCGGCCGTTCCATAATTAAAGCAATATTAACGGCCTCTGTTAACTACGCTTTTCACCCCCTACCCCCCTACCCCCTACACTCCTTCCCTTTCCAATTTAATTCTCAGGAGAACAATTTATCAAAACCTCCTGACATGATTACGGAGCGCCCAAAAACAATAGGTGATTGTTTTAGCTCTCCCCTTTTTCATTTTCATTTAGGGAAGACAGAGGGAAAAATTTATTTTTTGTAGTTATGAAGGGAAAAAATGGGGGAAAAGGAAAGGAGGGGAAAATTTAATATATTTCTTTTTTGTTAAAACAGTGAAGTGTGTTTGAGAATGAAGTAGCGAGTGTATCAAAGAACGATTAGAAGAATGATGACGATAGTGCTGTCTGTTATAGAAAATATTTTGAAGACAGACTTAAATATTAGAGGTTTTTCCTTCTTAAACACTTTAAAAATCCTTTTTTTTTTTTTTTTTTTTTTTAATTGGCAATTGCAAATTTTGGGTTATATATACAATGAAATGCATCATTAACTCACAGAGTATATTTTTAAAGAAAATGTAATTATTAGCTTTGTATTTAAAATTGTACTAATTTTTTTAATTATTTAAAAAAAAAAAAAAATGGTTATTCTCTATGACGATAGTGCTGTCTGTTATAGAAAATATTTTGAAGACAATACTTAAATATTAGAGGTTTTTCCCTTCTTAAACACTTTAAAATCGTTTTTTTTTAAATTGGAAATTGAAATTTTGGGTTATATATACGATGAAATGCATCATTAACTCTATTTTAAAGGCTATTCTCTATGACGATAGTGCTGTCTGTTATAGAAAATATTTTGAAAACAACACTTAAATATTAGAGGTTTTTACCTTCTTAAACACTTTAAAAATCGTTTTTTTTTTTTTAATTGGAAATTGCAAATTTTGGGTTATATATAAACGATAAAATGCATCATTAACTCACACAGAGTATATTTAAAAAATTTTGCAAATTTTGGGTTGTATATACGATGAAATTCATCAAAGTGCATTAACTCACAGAGAATATAAAAAAAATGTGTATTTAGACTTGTATTAGTTTACTTTTTTTTATAAAATTGTTTTTAAAAAAAATGAATATTCTCTATTTTAGTCACCTGTTTGAATTGTGCCATTGATTACAATTTCAGTATAATATTGTAATTTTCATAAACTTTTTATTTCCCTTTTTTGTTTAATTTGTGTAATAAATTATGCATAAATATTTTCTGTTTTTTCTAAATTTGCTTGTTTCATAAACAAACAAGGTTATTTCCTTGAATTTATTAATTTACATAACAAAAAAAAATAAATAAATAAATAAAAAAAAATCCTTGAAATATTATTCACAAAACGTTTTCTGAATGAAATAAAAGATATGTGAGTAAAAAATAAACTAGTAAGTGAATCGAAATAAAATATTATAAAATAAATAAATAAATAACTGCACTTTAGTTAGTAAAAGAAGAAATAAGAAAAAACAAATTGTAAGCATAAAAAGCTTTAAGCGTATAATTCTGTCTTTTTATTTTTAAATGAATTTTTTTTTTTTTAAAAATCTTAACATTCGTAATTATTTATGAATAAAAGTCTTTTAGGAATATGAAATGTATTCTTAAATAAAATTTTTTACAAATTGGAGTTTTAAAATGAAAGAAATTTTTGTGCTATTTTTCTGTAAAAGAAAACCTCAAAGAAATGGAAACATATCGATTGCTAAAATATTTATTATCTTCTTAAAAAGTTTATTATTTTTTAATACGGAAGAGTAGTTTTTCAAACATTCTACACTAAAACGTTTTTTTTTTTAAAGTTGGAAACTTATTTCTTGAGTGCTTCCGCGTTTTACAGAGTGACTGAAGATCAAGATTTTGAAATAATTTAACTAAATACTTATAATTAGCGTTTGAAAACAATTATATTTAGCTCTTGTTGATTTTATTTTCCTTCAATTATGTCATTATTTTCTTTATTTTTTAAATTAAGAAACACAACATAAATAACACACGTCAATGAATTTAAATTTTGATGCATTTTTTATATCCATAGAAAAAAATTAATTTTTTTATCGTTTGCAATATTAGGGCTTAAACTAAATAATAAGTTAAAACGATTAAATTTCTTTTATCGTTTGCAAGTTGAGGTTAAAATGATTAAAATTTTCTTTTTTTTTTCAACGTTTGCAATGTTAAACATAATATTAGGTTTAAACATAATATTAGATTAAAAATGATTAAAAAACAAAATTTTTATCGTTTGCAATATTATGCTTAAAACATAATATTAGGTTAAAACGTTTAAAAAAATTTTTATCGTTTGCAATATTATGTTTAAAAACATAATATTAGGTTAAAACGATTAAACAAAATTTTTATCGTTTTAAAACGATATTATGTTTAAAACATAATATTAGGTTAAAACAATTAGTTTTCTTTATTGTTTGCAACATTAGGCTAAAACGATTAAAATTTTCTCTTTTTATCATTTGCAATGTTAGGTTTAAACATAACGTTAGGTTAAAACGATTAATTTTGTTTTTTATTTGCAACATTAGGTTTATTTAAATTATAGTACCATAACTGACAGTTATAGAAATAACCCTCACATGGATAGGAAATTCCATGTTAATAGAAACAATAGTTGATAATAGTTGTTGCTGTCTTAATAGAAATTAATAATTGATAAAATTAATAATTAATGAATAAATTATTAAATTTTTAGCTTAAAAACAACTTTTTAAAAAATGCAAATACCAAGTTTTAAAATATGTAGAGGTTGATATGAAACACCTAAAATCATCAACATTTTTAAATTTCAAATACTAACTACAGTTAAAAAATTTTATTATGAATTTTATTTAACAAGTAACGCATTGCTTCATTAATATCGTAATAAATATTTCTGTAGCCTTTTATTGGAAAAAAAAAAAAAAGGCAACGACATAACATCATTTCACAATTTAATGACCAATGTAAGGACCTTTCTGCCCTGTAGATTTATCATGCTCATTCAGTTACAGTTGTCGAGTTTCAACTAAGACAAGGTTAGTGTTTCACGAAACAATTAATTCTTACAGTAGTTGTCGCATTTCAAACTTAGTTAGGAAGCTTAATGCTTTTCTACCAGGGGGTATAATACCTCTAGCGATTGCAATATCGGTATGCCGGGATACCGAATACCGGTATTTTGAGCCATTTCTACAATTTTGTAATACCGGTATTTTACAAGTTTAATACCGTTTTTTCGGTATTTACTAGAAATTTAGAATTCTTATCTAAAAACTAGAAATTCTGATCTGGAAAACAAGGTTGTAGTTGTGAAGAAAGTGTGTAACATTTCGATGTTTTTTAAATTGGTGAGTTTGTCATAAACATTGCATTTGCATATCATACTTTAGAGTTCAAAATATTTTTCAGATTTATTATATATATACTCTCATAAATAATACTTCATAATAATGAATAAGAATAACTTTAAAGAATATAAAAAAATCAGTAGATAATACTTCGGTTTGGCTTCACTATTTATATGATGAATATGGTGGCACAATGTAAAAAATGTTCAAAAGTTATTAAGGTGAATGGAGGAAGTACAAGCGGACTCCATACACATTTAAAAACGAAACATGATACAAATTTGTTAAAGAGGAAAGAATCTAATTGCTATGAAGATACAAACTTAAGCACAGTTTCTAAGGGATTTTAGATTATTTTGAAAAAAAGATAATTTGGAGGAAATTATAAGTAAAATGACAGCATTAGATGGTTTGCCATTTCGAGTGTTTTTTGTGATATTTACATTCTCTAATAAAACGGGCAAATAAAACAAAAAAAAAAAAAAACCCGTGTTTTCTTTCTTTTCCTAAAATTTCTACTACCGGTATTAAAACCGGTATCCCGGTATTAAGATTTAAAAAATACCGAATACCGGTATTGAACTTTTGGTCCGATATTGCAATCCCTAAATACCTCCTTTTCCCCATACACACACATATTCTGTAAAAAAAAAAAAAAAAAATGTATTTTAGCATTTACGTATGGGTGTTTTATTTAATAAAAATGAAACAGAAAAAAATTTAATGAAAGAAAACAGATTAAAGTATGTTAGTTACATTAAAAAATAGAACTTTAATGTATTATGTGGAAATTTAATCCGAAAAGACTGATTTCAATCTCGAAAAGAAGAATAAATATTTACTATCATATTAAAAATCTTAAATAATTCTTAGACCACGAAGCTTTCTAATTTTCTTGTATTCTAATTATTTTAAGCACGAGGAATTCTCTTTCAAATGTTAGAAATGAAAACAATTTCCGTCGGGACGAGCTTATTGAAAGACCGCTGGAATTCCTTCTCTTTTCCCGCGGTTTTAAATAGCGAATTTGAATCGATGGTTCAATTCATCAAAAGATGACCGCGAGGCAAAGAATGGTCCCTTTAAGCGCGTGTATGGGAAATCGATAATCGCTTCAACTTCACAATAATCGATTGACGGATGATATCTGCATCGTAATCTGAAAAGAATACAGGGGGAGTTATTTCAGTAACCGCTTGTTGCATCTGTTTGAAACGCGGGGATTTTTATCAGTAAGGATATTTAAATGTTACTTTTAAAGCTTTAAAAATCTTTTATTATTATTATTATCGCAGTTACAGTTAAAAAACTTCTGTTCTTTTCAATTGAATAATTACTGTTCTGCTTTATAATCCAATAATAATCGTTGTTATCATTAAAATATTATTAGAATTTTCAGTTTTGTACACCAAAAAAGCGGATAGTTATAGCAAAAAAATTTTTTTTAAATGTACGTTGTTGTATTTTTGTACTCATTAATTATTAATTAATTAATAATTAAGATTTTTCTGCTGCTAACAAACTTGAGAAACCTTTGATCAAAATCAACTATGTTATAATTCCTTGAGTACTCAAACTAAATATTTAGGCGTTATTCTGGGTCGCCATTTAAGTCAGAAACAACATTTATTGCATACTAAAACAAATTTAAGTTAAGTTAGTTAATTATTAGTTGTTAATTATTTAATTGTATTTTTTCAAATTGTAGCACTTTGGCAATTATGTTTTATAATTGTTAAAATGAAATACCCAATTTCACTTTTTAATCATAACAGAGATTAACTATTCGTGGATCTGTCTTTTAGAAAAGCTTCTAAGAAACGGAATCATTTAGAATAGCTCCTAAAAATAATCCTAATTCTAATAATAATAATTCTGAAAACTGTCATGATTCTAATACTATATATATTATAATTTGTCTTTATATCACGCATTTAGGTACAGCAAATGGAAAATTTCTTTAAATGCTGACAAAACTGAAGCCGTTCTTTTTTCTGCTGATAACAAATTAAAGAAGCCTGTGATCAAAATCAACAAGGTTATAATTCCTTGGAGTACTCAAACTAAATATATATACGTTATTCTAGATCACCATTTAACTTGGAAACAGCAATTCTTGCATACTAAAACCAAATTTTGCACTGTTTCCCGTAAACACTATCCTCTTATTAATAGAAATTCAACTATAACCAGGAATAATAAACTTCTTTTCTATACTATCATTCTTCGTCCTATTTTAATCTACGCTTATCCGGTTTGATTTTTATGCCACTAAATTTAATCTTAAAACTATTGAAATCTTACAAAACATCACTATCCGCCAAATAACCTGTGCTTAATGGTTTATGCGTAATTATGATCTTATTAAATCTATTAACATTCCTTCTTTACCTGATTTTCTTAAACATATTTCCAGTCAATTCTTTAACACGCTTGATAACCATAACAATATGGCAATCCAGGAGATTGAATCATGTAATAATGTTCTTAACCCCAATTCCTAATAATGTTCTTAAACTGTCACGTAAAATTTTTACTCTTGTTTTTCTTTTGAATGTTTCTGTAAACTGTTTTATGATTTTGTAAATTTGTAAATTTATACTCAGTATAAATTAAAATTCAAATGTTCAGCAAAAATTTGTAACGAGAAAGCTGACCTACTGACGAAAAAAGGGTCAGCGATCTTTCAAACCTTTGATGATGAAGTCCCTTTCAACAATGCAAGATTATTCATTGAATCAACCCTCAAGAACAACCTAGATAAGTAGCTTTTTGGAAAGAAACTTAAACAGTCTTGGTGGAACAGTATTTCAAATCTTTTTGACTGGCCTAGAATAAAGGCATTTGCGGAGTTTCGTTTCGTAATTGGCAACGATTGTCTTGCTAGGCATTTACACCAAATAAATGTACTTGCATATTCTTGCTGCAGGCTTTGCAACTTTCGGAAATTTATGGACTGTGCTCACCTTCAATGCTATCTTGCGCTCTCTGCCTTATCTTTGCGGGAGCGATATTGGAAGGCTAGGAGCCGAATGGGTTCAAAAACAGTTCTTCTGTTGTCATTTGCTATTTTATATTGTTTTGTTCTGTTTTTGTTTGTTTTGTTCTTCATGGCTCCAGTTGTGTCATTTGCAACCGCCATTGGAAATACTAAATAAATATTCAAATGTTTCCAACTGTTTGTTTCCTATAATATAGGAGATGGAGGCGCTAAAAAGCTCCAAAATCTTAAACGTTAACCGTTAACCAGTTTGTTCTTCATGGCTCCAGTTGTGTCATTTGCAACCGCCATTGAAAAAACTAAATAAATATTCCAATGTTTCCAACTGTTTGTTTCCTATAATATAGGAGATGGAGGCGCTAAAAAGCTCCAAAATCTTAAACGTTAACCGTTAACCAGTTTGTTCTTCATGGTTCCAGTTGTGTTTTGTTGGAAATACATTTAATTCAAATGTTTCCACCATTGGAGAAAGCTAAATAAATTTGTTCAAATGTTTTCAACTGTTTGTTTCCTATAACATAGGAGATGGAGGCGCTAAAAAGCTCCAAAATCTTAAACGTTAACCGTTCTTTTGTCTCGCATTTCCGGGACAAAAGAAAAGCGTGATATAAATGACGACTTTATCTAGGTAGTAGTGTTAGATTCCAACAGAATGCAGAATTATATAACGGAATTTCAAAGTAAGAACGTTAGTTTAAAAATTGCAAATAAAAATTATTCTTATCTGCAGTATATTAATTTTTAATTCTGCTAATATTAAAAACAAAACCCTTTAACTCTTGTTTGTGGGATTTTTTTTTTTTCTAAAAAGCATGAAATATTCGATTTTATGATAAGTTGTTGTAAATTTTCCGTTATACGGTAGTCTTTTGTGTGCATCTTTCAGTTATATATAAAAATTATAAAGATTTATTAATGATATAGTAAAATAATGTTATTCGTTTTCCCGTTTATACTTCTCTGATTCAAGCACATTATCAGTTATATGCCACTGAAGTTTTCACTCAAACGGACTCTTTTTTTTGTTCAGAAATATTATTCCATGCAAAGGCAGTCTTTTTTTCTTCATTTGCAGTTGTGGGAAAACCGTTGCGTTATTTTCGACAAAGTGGCGAATTATCTGAATCAAATTGTACAAAAAACTATTTTAAAAAGATAGAGAAATGCTGAAAGTATTTGTGTTTTCATTAAATAATACTTACAGAAATTTAAGATGGGGAAAAAAATGTTTTCAGTATGTGTACATAAGTTTTATACTGCTTAAATTTTTTTCTTTTTAAATTTTATATCTTTGTTTTTAATCAGTTATATAAATTCATATTTTTCAATTGCATTATTTTAAATACAAATGGAACTTATCATAAAATTAAAACATAAATCAAAAATTATAAAAAGTCTTGAATTTAGCAAAGATTCACTAAAAAATAGACATAAAGTGCATAATTAGTCAAGGAATACCCGCAGATGAATTGTTATGATGCCTATTATTATTGTTTATGAATTTCATCACAAAATAATGGAATATATTGCATTTTACTGTTATTTAACCTCTTTTTTAATTGAAGTTTGGATAGAAAGAGAAATTATTTATCTTTCTATTCAAACTAGTTTATATGATACTACTATATTTGTTTTGATTCCATCATCATTTAATTGCTCTTACAAGTAATAAATATAGATTTACGTTTTTAACATCAATAAGTTTAGTAAAATGCAAAATATTTTTTGCATGATATTTAGAAGTAAATATTTCACTGATTATTGTTTATTGATAATTATTTAAAGCGATTAAAAAGTCAATTTTTTTTTCTTCTTTCTATTTTCTTAAATCTAGTGTCAATTTTATGTAAAAATATTACAAACAAAAATTAATTGGTTGGTGCCATAAAATTTATAAGTTAGACATAAAATTTAAAATGTAATGTAAAGACAAAACGCATGACAGCAATTTTAAATAAATAAAGAAAAAAAAACATCAATAAATCATATTTAGGAAGTATGTTCATCAGTTAAAAACTGAATAAAGAAAACAGATTAAATAAAAAATAAAAACTATAGAATTCCAAGCGATTTTATAAAAAAAGCACGTGAAAGGAATTTAAAAGCACGATGAAAAAAATTTGAATAAACCAATAAGAACAGCTTATGAAAGAAATTAAGAAATTAAACTTATAAGAAACGTTGAAAGTGGTTCGGTACGTATCTCCCCAAAACAATATTCATATAGTTAATGCATAAAAAGTTTAAAAAAATTATTTTACATGAAAACATTGTGTTATGCGTTTGATTTTAATGTGTTATATTAAAAATAAACACATTTCCACTTTTTAATATTAATTTTAAAGTTGATTGTTGACACGTTGTATGAGTTACTTTCAGAGATGCAATGTGACTCTCGCTTTATTGCTGACTGTTAGAAAGATTGTTTCATTTAGAAACAATTTTTTTTTTTAATTTCAAAATGATAAAATATACTTGGAATTTTCGACAAATCTATTTGATAATTTTACGAATGAATTTGGTAATATTGTTGACGTTTTGTTTGAAAACAAAAACTCTAATCAGAGCAGCATCCATTTACCATCATGCAAAACAGAGATAATCTGGATAATTTAACAAAATTTTACCATTTTTTTGGTCGATAAATATAATAATAATTTTAATGCTAGATATTGCATTAAAATGCGCAAACCTTTCGGATCAAAGTGTATGAAAAAACTTTTGCAAATCATAAAACTAAAAAGCTCTCATCTCAATCTCAAGCTCTCTTTTGATGGTAATGTAGAACCAATTTTGAGCTTTCTATAAAAATTGAACAAAGTGTTAAGACGATTATTAAATCAAGGCAAGTATTTTACTTGTAAAATTTTCTTTAAAATAATATATGTTCTTCTTCTTCATTGGAGCAACAGCCCCATGCTGAGCCAAGGTCATCTGCGTACCGGCAGATTAATACATGTTCTATAAAAGTAAAGTAAATAGTATATGATAAATTTTATATAGTTTTTGTGCTCCACAGTAAGGCTTAAAAAACTCTAGTGCCTCTATCCAAAGGAAACTATGTTACTATATCCTCTCTTTTACATATCTAGTTTGTTGTAACTATTTATTAACCCTTTTTGTTGCATCTTTGTACCATTTTTGTACCACCATGACCACCATACTAACCATTTTTGTAGTAACTATAATGCGCATTGTGTGCGTTACCCTTTTCACCAAATAATCATCAATAAAAAGCATTGACTTTAAAAACCATAATTGAAACCCATTTTAATTAAAACACACTATTCGAAAGGAAATAAATCTTTCTATTTCAATGTACAATGTCATTTGTGGATAGTAAAATAAAAATTTCCCAATGCTATGAAATTCAAAATAAGTCGCAATTTGGACTGGAGCGAAAACACGGAGTGCAACAGCACGTGGGCAGAAATTCCCTTCATGTGGGTTAAAAATTGAACAAAATCTTATGATGATTATTAAATCAAGGCAGTATTTTCTTTTATTAAAGTAATATATGCTCTATAAAATAAATCTTTAGTTTCTGTCTCTAAAATATCCTAAGGAATCTATGACCCTCTATCCCTTCTTCTACATATTTCTATATCTATGCTACAGATATGTGTAGGAAAACAGAAATTTAATCCATTTTTCAATTCTTTCTATTAGCTCTCACTCTCCCTATATATACCTTGTTCAAATTTTCAATCGTTCATAAAATACTTTTTATTCTTCCACTCAAGTTCAAATACATTTTTTGAACTTGTAGTGGATGACACTGGATGTTCATCCGTTTTTTTCAAATATTAATTCATTAACGAAATTTAATTAATTAATTTTAGTTTTTTTTTTTATTTAAATTGCATGTATCTACCAATAGATTACGCCAGATAAACTTTAAAAAATGAATGAATATTATTTATAAAGGACTTTCTGCAATATAGTGAAAAAAAAAAAAAATTAGGAATTGACTTTAAAATTTTTTTTTTAAATATATTACTTGTTAATGCAATGCGTATTGTATGCGTTACCATTTTCCCCAAATAGTCATCAATCAGCAAATAGCATTCAAAAAAACTACACATATAAAACTCAATTATATTAAAACACACTATTCAAAAACGAAATAAATCTTTCTGTTTCAATTTGCAATGTCATTTGCGTATTATGTAATTCAAAATAAGTCGCAATTTGGACTGGAGCGAAAAACACGTGGGCAGAAATTTTCCTGCATGTAGGTTATTCCTGACAGGTGCTGCCAAAAGGTATTGAAAGCGTCGGGCAAATATTGACTCTTTCACTCAAAAAACAGTGACGCGCTGACTTCTGTGCTACCGAATCAAGTGCATAATTGGTTCTACTTTTAGAAACAACATGGGATTCTGACGAAGGGAATGTAGTCAAAAGTTTTGAGCTCTTTTGTGGTTACAAAAAAAGAACGCTGGCCAGCAAGTGCCCTGTAAGAGCCTCTTGTAGGTGTTATATCAGCAACTGGATTAGTCTTAATTTGTTTCATTCCAAGCAAGAACACTTCAGGGTACTAATTAAAATACGGCTTATTTAATTTTAGTTTAGGTTGTGAATTTTTTCGTGCGTTTGCATTCTTTCTTTGTTTTCTGTCTTCATACGCATGAATATAAAAGCGTATGGGTTTATTTTAAATGTGAACTTAAGTAGTTTTGTATAAATTTTGGGAACTATTAAATTATATTGCTGGAATGTTAACTTAACATTTATTAATAAATGGTTCGTATAAATAGTTTAAAACGCTCCTATTTTCATATATTAAAAAAGTATCATGACTTCTTATTTATAAATAAAAAGCAGTATATCCTGCACCGTTTAATCCGCAAGAATAAGTTCGTATATTCCGTGGAACAATTTCTGCATGCGTAATTTAAATTTACCGTAGGCAATAATCGGCATTAAATACTGTATTTTCCTGCCTATTACTGCAACTGCGCATATAATCCACAGAATCAGGGTGTAATTTAACCCCAAGCCCGCATAATAATAAGAAACATAATTGTTTAACCGCAGATGCGCAGTTATATAATCCATGCAATTTAAACATAGTTCGTAGTACCATAATTTTCTTATGATAATACGCAGCACCGTACAATCCGTTGGCGTAATTTTCGGCCCCAAAAATAAAATGTATTGTCCTCAACGGCGTATAATCTTCGAGTAATTCGCTTATATTTTGACCCCATCTTAAAAATCAGTATCATAACTTCTTGTATATAAAAAGCAGCACTGTATAATGCACGACTATAATTTCATATATTCAGAGGAACAATTTCGAAATGTGTGAATTTAATTTCACTACAGGCTATAATCCGCATATATATTTTCTTGCCTTTAATACGCAACATTCTATAATCCGCAGAATCATTTACGCAGGGAGTAATTTATATATCCTCAGGCGTAATCCGCATATATATTTTCTTGCCTTTAATAAGCAACATTCTATAATGCACAGAATCATTTACGCAGGGAGTAATTTATATATCCTCAGGCGTAATCCGCATATATATTTTCTTGCCTTTAATACGCAACATTCTATAATCCGCAGAATCATTTACGCAGGGGTAATTTATATATCCTCAGGCGTAATCCCGCACATATATATTTTCTTGCCTTTAATACGCAACATTCTATAATGCACAGAATCATTTACGCAGGAGTAATTTATATATCCTCAGGCGTAATCCGCATATATATTTTCTTGCCTTTAATAAGCAACATTCTATAATGCACAGAATCATTTACGCAGGGAGTAATTTATATATCCTCAGGGCGTAATCCGCATATATATTTTCTTGCCTTTAATACGCAACATTCTATAATCCGCAGAATCATTTACGCAGGGAGTAATTTATATATCCTCAGGCGTAATCCGCATATATATTTTTCTTGCCTTTAATAAGCAACATTCTATAATGCACAGAATCATTTACGCAGGGAGTAATTTATATATCCTCAGGCGTAATCCGCATATATATTTTCTTGCCTTTAATACACAACATTCTATAATCCGCAGAATCATTTACGCGGGAGTAATTTATATATCCTCAGGCGTAATCCGCACATATATATTTTTCTTGCCTTTAATACGCAACATTCTATAATCCGCAGAATCATTTACGCAGGGAGTAATTTATATATCCTCAGGCGTAATCCGCACATATATATTTTCTTGCCTTTTTTTAATACGCAACATTCTATAATCCGCAGAATCATTTACGCAGGGAGTAATTTATATACCCTCAGGCGTAATGCATAATCATAGCAAGAACCATAATTCCTGCCTATGATGCGCAGACCATATAATCCATAAACGCAATTTAAACATAATGCGTAGTACCATAATCTTCTGCCAATAATACGCAGCACCGTACAATCCGTTGGAGTAATTTTCAGGCCGAAAAAAATAAAATATCCGTAACGGCGTATAATCTACGAGGGATTCACGTCCATTCTCTTGTGTATCAATTACCAATCAATTTCTGCTTTAAAATATTTTTTCACTTTTAACATTTATATCATAATATATAATTTTTTCACTATAAAAAATTGTAATATTTAAAGTAGTGGAAACCGAAAAGATAACATCATTTAAGAAGTTTCTTTTTCTCCAATGGTGCAACAACTCTATGATATGCCGAGGCCGTTCAGCTTACTGCCGGATTTCGAAGCATGATATATTCTGCTTTTTACAGGGTAGGGTTGTCAGCGACTAGTTTTATGGTCGTGTTATACCAGGATCTATGGTTTAAAGTGGATTCCGAACACTGTAAATATCCTGTGGCGCAGTCACTCTCCCATCAGTCCCCTTTAAAATCCTTGATGAGAACCAGACAGACGATGGTTTGTAATCTTCATCTTTCTAGAGATATAAAAATGTTGATCAGTAGTTATAGTTAATTTTTCATTTGAACTTCTGTAAAGTGTTTTTAATTTGCATCTATAGCTTTATTCAAGGCATTTTTCATCCATTGGCATATACTGATGTATTATATGCATCGCATTTTGTATAAGCTCAGTTGCATTGCCCACAGTTATTATGCTTCTTTATGTTTAGAAGATGGTTCTTCTTTCTGTCTCACAAAGTTTTATCAATTTTGTGAGAAAAATACTTTTAAGTAGTGGTTTTATATAATTGATTTTCATAACACTTCTGGGTGAAAAAAAGAAGACCGCGCATCTTCCTATAATCCACATACATAAATTTTAAATATTTTTTAGAGTATAATCTAAGAATTATAGACAGGAAAATACGGTTAATATTAGATAAAAATTAATATTGCATTGAATCCTTGATATATTGCACACAAGTCAAGAGACAAAGAAAATGCTTTATAATAATACCTCTGAATTGTAAAACGGGATCTAAAAGTAAGATGCATAGGTTTTAATTTTAAAAATTTTATTTATTTTTATTTCCGTCAGTACGTTATTTCAACTTTTAATAAAATTAAACATGCAAATTTTAAGATCCTGTTTGTATGATTTTTTTTTAAAATGAACTTGATACAGCAAGGCACAATTTAACTAGAGGCTATTATGAACCAATTTTTGAAAAAAAGTACTTAAATAGTTTTGTAACTTTTGAGAACTTAAAACCACTATAATAAAAAAAAAACCACTAAATAATTTGAGCAGTTCTAAAGGGTGAGGCGATACCAGAGAGCAATGCTTAATCAATGAAGTAGTGTGCATCCATCGGAAAAGAGATCAATAACTTAGGGAGATTATGATGGAAAACCACGCATTTTTTTAATTTATTTGAAGAATGTTTATGTAAACAATTTCGCAATAATCATTTCAACTATTTAAATAAATGTATGAAACAAATAATACATTTACCGAAATATTATTTCTAAAACTACATTAGCCGCAAAATAGTATTAGATTATATTAGTTAAATATGTTTATCTATCTATAGGTTTACTTATTAGTTGAATATGTTTATATATATTTAACAAAGAGTTATTAATTATATTTATTTCTTAATTGTATATACTTTATATTGTATTTTTTTAAAGAATTAATTTTTAAAAGACATCGATTCCTTTGGAAATCTGATGAATTTAATGAAAATTATCTCGAAGATCATAGTGTTATACATTTCGCGATATATTTCATAGAAATTCAGAACAAAAAAAAATTATAAAAGTCCAGAATTGATTTTTAAATCTTAAGTTTGAACTATTGTAATTCCTCTAACCAATTACTTTTCAATTTCGACAAAATTAGGAAAAACTGTCAGTATTACATTATAATATATTTATACATAAAATCATTTAAACTTATGTTATGTATAATACATATTTCAAATAAATATAAAATTAAAACATTATTAAACATTTATTAAACATAGCAATGTACATTGACTAATTAAAATGTGCAGCATTTTCTTCACTTGTGTAATACGTTTAATATGATGTTGTTTCTGATAAAATGAAATTTTAGTATTCACTGACGTTCTGTTAAATATATATATATACCAATATTAAGTTAAATCAGAGTGTTATGTAACAATTTATTGCTTATTCTGTGTTATGGTATATTTTGTTCATACATAAGTTTCGAAAATTTTAGAAAATCTTAAATAGATACATGTCCTACAAAATGCATGAATATAAACTTGGACATTCCGTTTCCAAGCAAAATGAACTATAATGATAGATTTAAGAATGATATAGCTAATGTTTCCACAATGATATGATGATTTTAGAAGTTTAAATTTGGAGGAATGATCTTTTGAAAGGAATCCCGAAGAAGACTTGAAAATTGTCTTTTGTAATGATGTTTTTGAAGGTAAAAGTTAAAACTAACCGTACAATAAATGTTAGAAAACATGCTGTTGATCTTTTAGTAAGCATATTAACAGATTTGAAACGTCTTGAAGCTCTTGGAAAGATGTCAAATGGGCTCCACACCAATTGACAGACAGGCAGAAATTGCTATACTTGCATATTTACACGCCATTGAGTATTTTACAAAAAATATTGATTTTTTTGTAATGATGTTCTGAAGACAAATAGTAAACCTAACCTACAATAAATGTTAGAGAACTTGTTATTGATCATGTAGTAAGCTTACTAATAGTTTTTAAAGACCTTGAAGCTCTCGGAAGGTGACAAATGAGCTCAAGCGAATTGACAGATAGACAGAAATTGCAATACTTGCATATTTGTACGCCATTGAGTACTGGGTGAATAAATTGTTCTTTTTGGAATGTATTATTATATGTGAGGAAAATTGGATACTGTAATGAAAATTTAAACGCTCAGAAAAGTGGCTGAATGCAGATAAAGAGCCTAAATATGAGCCCAGACCAAACTTACACCCAAAAATGACAAAGATGACGGTTTAATGAAATCAAAAGTTATCCATTACAGCTTTCTAGGAACAGATCAAACAATTAATGCACGGCATCACTGTTAACAAATTAATATTGTGCATCAGAAACAACGTTGGTGAATCGGAACGCGTTTTTTTCTTCTCCATGATAACGCACTTTCACAAATCATATTCTAATAACTGAACAAGTTGAAATTTGAGATTATGCCTCTTCCGACCTATTCGTCATACTTCTCTCTTACTAACTACCGCTTCTTTAAACATTTGGAATCGTTTTAAATAAATAAATGCGTTGTCAATTACGAAAGCTGTCAAAATGGCCTTCACTGAATTTATTGATTCTAAATCAAAGGTGTGGGTAGAAAAACTGGCATAAAAATGCCTTCATATCGATGGCAGAAGTGCATTGATGTAAATGGGGATCATTTTTGATTAAATATCTTCAGCAAAAATTAAAACAATTTGAGTTTGTGAACTTTTAAAACTGTGTACACAAAGTTCATTTCATACGGAACAGCACAACGTTTTACGCATAATGTTTTATTATATACTCATTTATAATTCCATTTTCGAGAAAGTATAATGTTTATTATCACAATGAACGAAAGATATAATAGATAAATATTTTTTTAATTAATTCTGCGTAAAATTATAAATAGGAGTTATATCATACAAGTGTCGTATTTATATCCCACAATGTAATCTGATATTTCTGAAAATCAAAATGACTTTAGAAATGTTTGTTTGTAAAATAGAGAATCGGGATATTGGAAGTAAGAACGACATCTTATTCAATATAACAATCAAAAATTTGTGCATAACATAATAAAAAAATATTGAGAAGAAACGAGTTCTTACGAATCACCCAGAAATATAAAACGAATTTATCTGTTCAAGTTGCTGTTCTGGCAAACACCTAACACTCGTTGGTCTTACTAGGTAAAATGCAAATTATAAGTGTTTGAAATATATATTCTTGAAAAGATAGTAAAATATTACTTATAATCTTCATATCTACATTCTATATAATATATATATAACTGATGAAAAATATCAATCTACCACTATGAATTGATTTCATAAGTTATTTGCCTCAGTTTGATTGCCCACCAACCTTCTGTAGTTTGGTATGTCACTTTTAGCATGGTTTTAATATTTGTATATACATCTGCACATTATGCAAATTAGCACTAAAACTAAATAGTTCTCTAATAGGTATTCACAATATAACAGTAAAACACACACACACACACACAGCATCTAAATAATTTTAATCAAAATTGCAAGATTCCATTAAAATTGCAAAACTTCAGTGAGTATAAGAATTTAGTTACATAGAAACAAAGTCATCCTGAGGATAATTAAAATTTGCGAATTATTAGCAAAAGTACTGAATTTCAATATTGTAAGTGTAACATAAATAAGATACATTTACAACAAAATATTTACATTTAAAATTTTTATTTATTATGATATAACTAAAATTCAATTTCTGGAATTAATCAATTTACTTTCTTGGATACGATTATTTATATGCGTTGAAATTCAATAACTTAATAACAACTGCAGTTTCTGTACCACGAACTTTAGTGAACATATAAAAATTCAATTAAAAGGAAAAACGAATATGAATTACGAAATATTTTTTAATGGTTAATTATATAGGTTTACTCTTAAAAGTATCCTTAGTAAAAAAAAAAAAAAGTATCGAAAAGTTAAAAACATTATTGTTGTACTATACATTAAGAATTTTATATTAAAAATGTTTCAATTAATTATTTTGTAAAAAAAAAATATCTAATTTATATTAATATGAGTTTCTTTTCACTTTATGGATATTTATATACATTTAACATATATTTATTAGTACATACATTTGATAGTAATATATATTTGAACTTACATTTGATATGCTCTAACATGTATTTGATAGTAATATCAATTATATAAAATAATGGATACTGCCAAGTATTGGGAAGTATTTACTTTTTGTTAATTAATGTCCTGATGTTAAAAATAAACTATATTCACATAATTTTAATCATAAAAATGCTAAGAGTAAGGAATATTAGAAATGATAGACATAGAATATTATCATTTTGTTATGAAATAATTTCTTTTAGTGCATTGGAAAAAAAAAGAAAAAATTTAAATCAATTAAGTCAAAAAATTGTTTTTTTCTGTATATCAGCGGACTTAGTGTCCCACAATTAAAAAAAAAAAAAAGCCTCTTTAATATTTTTCTAAAACATAAAAAAATCTTTACATACCCAAGGTAATAATATTTTTTTTTAACAAAAAATAGTCGTACATTTTTAACAATCATGCACTCTCAAATAAAATTGCAATGACGCAAGTTATTCGAAATATTATGTAACAATAATTCTCAATTTGCATACAATCCCTAAAAGTAAAAATACACTAACAAAAAAGGATAATAATGTTGAAAAAAAAAAAAGGAGATTTCTTTTTCATTTTTTACACGCAGAAAGAGCGGAACCGCCAACTGATAGTAAATAGAGGCACAGCTGGGAAAACCGGTTGGCCATTGTAAAATAACATGGACAACTTTACCACAAAAACACATAATTTAGGGTTATTTAGAACCTAACACACATTGATAACAGCTAATCAAACACCGAGCATTGTTTAATCTCCGATGAAAAGGAGAAGCTTCTGTATCATTTTGTACTTAAAAAGTCACATTACAATGAGTGTTAATTCATGCCCTTTTGTGATTGTATAAAATCTGAAATGTCAGTAAACGTTGTAATATGACAATGATAGAGTTCAATGCGACGCAATTTGACAGTTTTGTCCATATGTTTAACTTATATTTATGTTATATATACACATAACATGTATATGTTTATGATTACGTTATGTTTTGTCCATATGTTAAGTAAATAAAAATTTGTGGGCAATACATACAATTTCAATACATCAATTATACATTTTCCAACTATAGAAAATTATAATCAATTCCTTATTTAAATTGTTATTTAATTTTTGTATAATAGTAGTTTTACCATACAAATAGTTACACATTATTATTGGTTGAGAAATATTTTTCGTATAGAGTTATACAGTAAAGTATTTGCTGATTTGTTTATGAATAATTTAAAAATAATTGGTGCATAAAATGTCTGTTCTTTTTCCTGTGCTCCAATTATTTAATCATTTTATTTTTATTAATCATAACCCTAGTAACAAATAATTTAATGTTTTAATGAAAAACTGCTTAGTGATAAAATTTATTTACACACAAAATTAATCTGAAATATATACATAGAATAATGATATGTTTAAGGAATTTTAAGCACTAAATTAATTAAAACAAATATAACTAATATAAGCATAATACGCATAAATAAATATAAATAAAATAAACATAATAAGTATAAATAAGCATAATAAAATACACATAAGTAAACATAACTAAAATAACATAAATAAACATAATATGCATAAGTAAAATTAAATAAATATCATAAACATAAACATAACTAAAATAAACATAATAAACTAATTAAAATAAACATGACGTAAAAGATAATCCAAAATCAAAGTGTCGAACTAATTTTATTAAAGAATAAAATAAATATAAAAAGAAAATTACAATTAAGGGATTTTTTTTTGTGCTACTTCAATACAAATTGTCATGGGAGACTTATATTTAACAATTTATACAAAAAAAAAATAAAAATGATTTGATTAAATAAAAGCATAAAATAAAAATAAAGAAAACTATACAATCACAAAACAGACGGAAAACAGATCTGAATAAAAAATATTGATCCATATAATACTGAAAATAAAAATGTTTACGAGTTTTTCAAGGTTTTGAATAAATTTCAGCTTTGAAATAAATTCTTCGAATATAATTTTTAAATAAATAATATAAACTAAATAAAACTAAAATGCAGCTCTCCTTTTATAAAAATAAGGGAGGAGTAAACATATTTCAATTAAATTTTACGAAGATGTTGCTTTTACATACATTTTTTTTTTCTATAAACATTTTAAAATAAGTAATTTTATTTATTACGTGAAAGGAATTGCATTAAATAAACATATAAAAGTACTTTATTTGTCGTACTTTCAAATAGAAAAACGAAATACACCTTTTGAATTTAATTTTGTTTGTTGGTTTAAATCACCAAAGGAAAAATACTTTTATATAACAGAAAAATATAATTATATTATTATTTATTAGCAAACTCACTATAAAATGTTTAAAAGTATGTAGCCCCTTAATAAGTAATAAACTCACGTGAATTAAACCTAAAAATTAATTTAAATTCTGAACTCGAATTTAATTTCAAGTAAATTGAATAAAAAAAATTATTTAATACAGTGAGATACATTTTTTCTTTGTTAAAAAAAAAAAATGACAAAATTTATTTCAAAATAACATTTTATTGAATCAATTAGTTAATTTATTTTTATAACTGATCATTCATTTTAAAATGTTATGTTGACATATTTTAAGAATGAAATGCATTTTCCATTTATTAAATTAAAGAAAAAGGAAAACATCAGAAAAAATATTATTTTTCTATAAAAATAAAAAAATATATCACTTTTGTCATTTATTTAATAATACTGTTATTTTATTACAATACTATTAATAATACTATCATTTTATTACAATACTATTACTTAAACTAATACTATTATTTACTTTTAAAAAATACTATTACGTTTTCCATTTATTTAAATATGATATACTTACTTTAAAAAGTTAAATAACAATAATAATAATTTTTATTTTATAGAAATCAAATAACAATAATTCTATACCCGTTTTTACCAAATTGCGCATTTTTTTTTTTTTCTGAATTTTAGCATTTGTGATATTTTTGTATTTAGCGTATTGAGAAATGTGCTATTAATAAAGGAAATATTTTTTAATTTTAAACTTCTAGACATATGTTATTTCATCAAACTACTTCAGTAGTTTATATAAAAATCAAACGTTCACATATTGACAAATTACATATCATCTTTCAATTACTACATATTACATCATATTGTATAGCCAAAAATATATTACAATATTACTCATTACCATATATTGCTATATAATATATCAACATGAACAGAAGTTTATAGAAAACGTAACTCTGATAAATTAACAAATAATTTTTTTTTAAAATTATTAATACCAGTAAAAGTATTAAGATAAAGTAGGATCAACTGAATTTTTTAATAATGTATTTCATAGTTGATATAAACAATAAAAGTTACATTTTTACAGTATTCAAATACTTTGTACAGTATTAAATTTTATTATTAAGTCTCATTTAATGATCTTTGATGTAAGGTAACTTTATAGCATTTTTAACATTTATGAAAATAAAATAGAAATTCTTATCACTTATGGAATATAATTTTCAAAGAGTTCTTCAAAATAATTTCTGTATAAATAATCACACAGAATATTAAAAAAAACAATAGCTGATTAACGATATTAAATGCTGTTTTTAAATATAAATTATACAAAATGAAAATCCATATCTGTACAACATACAAATAATACAGCAAATGTAATGTTAGATATTTAATGATAATTCATAAAAGCATTTATATGCTAACCATGCAAATTTGTAAATTGTTAATATTGACTCTAATATTTTTCTAATGTAAAACTGTTCTTGTAATTTTTCATACATAAAAATACATGTAAGTTTTCATACATTTTCATACATAAAAAAAAAAAAAAAAGATTATTACTTTTAATACTATTTTTCTCGACAAAAGTAGCTTGAATTTTTTAGCCTTTAATTAACAAACTGAATTCTTCGAAAATATATAATGCATAGTTGTATTTGCATTGCATAGAAATTTTACATATACATGTTTACAAATTTGTAACTTATTTTTAAATTAGATTATATTCAATATGATGTAATCGATTGTATTTAGATAATTATTTAACAAACATACTTTTAAATAACTTTTTAGTATTATAATTTAAACCTATTATAGTATACTCATTGAGCAAAACAAAATTAAACTATGGTCAATAGATAGTTTAATTCAAATCTCATATTTCCTTAAATACTTTTTTTCTATGGGAGTAATCTTCTTTATTTGTGGATCTAATGCACTATTCACTTGGCCACTCTACATACCATCTCATATTCTATTGCATATATATCATCACATTCATTTTTATTACTTCTTTCTTTGTTAATTTTTGTAGGAATAATATAATTTTCGCTATATTTCAGTTTAATAACTCAGCATATTTTGCTTATATTAGTAAAAATATTATGAAAAATCCTTTTAAATACAGTCCAGAATAAAAAAAACATTAAAAAAGAATAACATGTAAAAAACAAGATTATTTCAAGAAGAACACATAAAAAATAAATACGCATCTCAAGAATAACATGTAAAAAAAAATATGTATCTTAAGAAGAACATGTAAAAATAGATGTATCTCAAGAAGAACATGTAAAAATAGATGTATCTCAAGAAGAACATGTAAAAAAAAAAAAAGATGTAGTTGAAGAAGAACAAATAAAAAGGTGTATCTGAAGAAGAACATGTAAAAATGGATGTATATCAAGAAGAACATGTTAAAAAAATGTATCTCAAGAAAAACATGTAAAAACAAAGATGCATCTCAAAAACATGTAAAAAAAAAAAAAAAGATGTACCTCAAGAACAACACTTAAAAAAAAAAGATGTATCTCAAAAAAACATGTCAAAGGAATCTAATATGAATCGAAAATGGTACAAAATAGATTTTAATGTCTTCAAGACAAAGACACTTTGGCCAGCATCTTGATTGATAACTAGCGAACCCCGTTGGTATAATATACTTTGAACATACCCGAACCCATAAAGGTACGAACCCCGTTGGATTGATCAATATTTATCACATTTATCGTCATGTTTAATGGTTGCTTTAGCATTTCAAATTTGAATTTCATGCGGAATACATTATTAACACGATTCTTTCATATATTCTTTTCAGCAAAATTCCAATCTTTACAGGAGACCCCGTTTACAGGAACGTGACCTTTAAATACACAATCGCCATCGCCTACAGTGTCCCCAACAGAACCCACAGGAGGAAGGACATGGACTTTCAAAGGGATAGCAACATAGAGGGGGATTTCCAAAGCAAATATTGACCAACGGGCCTGTGTGTGTGCGGCAGCCCGAGCTGGACTCAGAGAAACAGGTAACTCTGACCTGAGTTGATTCCCCCCTTTCTCACCCTTGCGTTCTCGTAGATCTTTCGAAGCCGCACGACAACGAACTAGGACGATGTGGGTGGGGAGGCCAACCGAGAAATAAAAGAAAAGAACAATTTTGAGGATTGAGAGGTTGGTTGTTCTTCTTTTCTTTTCGAACTTATTGCTGACAGAAGCTGGATATGTGTCGAATGCGTAATGAGAATGAGAGAGACATTTAGTGGGTCCAACCTTGCTCCTCCACCCTCTTGCCATGAGATGCTGTTCTTTATTTAATTTTTATTTTTTGTTCTTTTTTGTTCCAAGGTATGCATTTTTTTTTTTTTTTTTTTTTTTTTTAATGTTAGCAATAGAATAAATTTCGGAATCTAAGAAAATACTTTGAAATATTTTCGATCGGTGGCATTGAATTCATTGTAAAGTCCAGCAAGTATGTTGATAAAATAATATTCAAAGAAATATCTTTTGTTTAAATAAGTTGATGAAAAATTTAGTGAATGTATGCGAATTATTATCCGATTTAACCTAAATGTTGTTATTTTATACTTTTAAGATTTCAATCTATCGTAAGTTCCATAAAATAATGAAAAAAAAAGTTTTTGACATAAAAAGCCAAAAGCTGAGCATTTAGAATAACTTAAAGATTAACAATTTGAAATGAATTAAATTATTAAAAACATTAAGTTTTTTTTGTCATTTATGCTTTAGAATTCAATTTAAAAATTACCGAGTAAGTTAATATTAAAAATAAAACTTAAAGAAAATAGATGCATAAAACAATTATAAATGATTAAAAAATCATAGTAGAACTTATTTGCAATTTCCAAAATTAAATTAATCCAAATTTCCTTAATCCAATTCCAATTTATTAAATTAATTCTAACTATTTTTATATTATTCAACTATTAAATAAATTTGCATGATAATTATGTTTACTATCATTCAATTCTGAGTAATTTTATAAACTTCATACCAGCATTTTCTCTGGAAGGAATATTATAATTTAAAAATGTTGAACTCTTATGATATTAAACATGAATATATTTTTATGATATTTAATTCGATTAAACAAAGGAAAAAAAAATTATTTAGTCCTAACAATATATCGAGATATTAGTCTCGTTATAATAGAAAAATTTATATTCTTTACAACAGACTTAAATATAAATATTACTTGATTTTGGAATCAAATTAGTGTATGTAAATCATCTTTTTTTTTTTTATGTACATAAGGTGGTAATAGGAAAATGGATCAAAGAGAGATAGAAACTGAAGATGTAGATTTACAAAAGTAAAATGTAATTTAGTTACAAATGTAATTTATTTATTTAATTGTTTCTTTATTTTCTTTTTTTATTTATTTATTATTTTATTTTTATTTAATTAATTATTTTTTTTTTTTTTTTTTTTCTTGGTAAGTGCATTTAATTTTTGCCATATATTGTTAATAAATTTTATGTCGTTTGTAATATATAAAGTTGGATTCTCTGCTTTTGCATTATAAATGAATTTCCTTTTTATAAGATATTTCCTATTTATTATCAAGGACAATTCATAAAAGATTAAAATACCTTTTAGATTAAATTTTAATTATAAAATATTAAAGTTTTTTGATAATTATTCTCACAAATAATATTCGCTTGATTAGTTTTCGTCTATTCGCATTCTAAGCACTTTATCCTATTTCAGTTATTTTAAATATTTCGATTTATATTGATTAAATAAAACAACTGAAATGTTAACCTTTTTTTTTTTACAGCATTTAAACATTTTATGTTTCTGATCTAAAATTCAGTGTGTGAAAGATATTTTTGGTTGAAAGTCTTATAATCAAATATAGCAGCCTAATGGCCAATTGACTAGCGCTCTGGTCTTTGGTACCACGCTTCAGTCTGGAATCCTGGATGTTTATTAGTGATTCATAATCCACTTTAAGCTGTAAGTCCTGGCACAATTAGCCCTGAGTGTGCACAAAATGACTGTAGAGAGACAAACCAAACCATCATCAAATATTGTTTTTTTTATCTGTTTCATAATGATATCTTTCAGTCAATTTTAAGTAAATAAAAAATAACAATTTTCCAAAATAATTTTTTTTAATTTGAAATGAGAACAAAAGAAAGTTTTCTCAAAGCAAGAATTAAACTGAACTTGAATCTTGGCAGGGCTAGTTCGGAATTCGCACTAAACTGTAGATTTAGCGTGTACTAGTTAGCCCAAAGTGTGCAAAAAAAATTACCGTAGAGCGACAAACCAAACCAAACAAACCAAACAAAAAACTTTTCATGTGCTTTTAGTTTACATGTTAACAGATGCTCCAGTCAATGACCGATCCTCATAACCCTTTGACTGATTTTAAACAAATGGATCCTGGTGAGAAAGCCATCTTCCCAAAGTGTACCTGAACAGGAAAAGTGCTCCGAAAATATTCCAGGAATTAACTCTACCTTCGTCGCTCCCCTGTTTTCGGCCCTCTACTTTCTCGAAAGGCGATCCCAAAAAATCAATATGGAATGGCTCGGGTTTTGTTTGAAGAACCTGTGCGACTGGTACACAGGGAAGAACCTGTCTTCGTTGGAACACTTGAAATTCGAGCACGCAAATGGTGCACCGAAAAAGAACACAAGCATCGCAGTTTTTTTTTTTTCTTTTAAAAGGATCACTCTCTTTTCTTTATAGATGTTTTCGATCTCTAATTTTTCTTTTTTTTTTTTTATACATGAAAGTGACATTAAGATAAACATAGGAACTTATGGGTTGATGACATTTTAAAAGCTTTTTTTTTTTTTCCCTCTCTGCAACTTAAACGTATCAAGTATATGGTGGGTTATCGACCTTAATAGGTAACTTCTTTGACAGAGAAGCGCCGTGTTGGTACTTCCGTGTTATTTGTTTCTACTATGTAGATCGACTTTTGTGGTAGATTATAAACGAAAAAATTTTTTAATGATTATTAAAGCATACTTTAACTGATTAAATTTAAATATCAGTACTAAAGATTTATTGGAAAATAAATGCTTGTCTCTATGTATGACCTTTATAGGACCTGAATGGCCGAGTGTTTAGTGCTCTGGCCCTGGGTGCCACAGGCTTCTGGTGGCCCTGAATGTTTGTAAGTGGTTTGAAGTCAACAATAAGCTGTAGATCCCTGTCTAATTAACTTAAAGTGTGCTAAAAATAATCGTAGAACGACAAACCAAACCCACGGCCCACAGGTTTCAGGTTCAGTCCATGGATGGCCATCCACGGTGTCATGGATGTTTGTAATGATTCGGAATCCACTTCAAGCCGTAGGTTCCGGTCTCATATGACTGTAATAGCGTCACGGAATCAAGTCAGAATTCTACCTAGGGTACTTCCTCACAACAGAAGCTGTCCCCTTTCCCTTCAACCATGAGTTCATACGGGTTCGTGGGCTTTCTAGACGACCACCAAGTGGGATAGGTAACAACAATATGACTTCTAATTGGTAGTCAATTTGGGATCCTTAAAATAATTTAACATGTCTTTTTATTTCATTTAATAAACGAATTTAAATAAATAAGGTATTTGATTTAATAATCTATTTGATAGTGCTAAAATTTATAAGAAATTAACTTGATTTCATCCTAATAAATTTTTATAAATCCCAACGATATTTTTTTAAATTCATGATTAGATATTCTTTTTTTAATTCGTTTATTAATACAGTCATTTTTTTAATTCGTTTCTTAATACAGGCCTTTTGCAATTAAGTTTAAATAAAATGTAGTTCATATTTTGGTATCTGAATAATTTAAGAATTCCTCCAATCAACAAAACTTTCTGTTGTTGTTGTTACTAATCCCCCTAGTTCAGGAAAGTCTACACCAGGTCAAAAACCCCACTGGCTAAGGTAATATGCAGCTTCACTTTTAGCGTGTGTTGAAGATTGACTAAATCTCAAGGCAATGCTCTACGATCATATTAGACTGGGACCTGCGGTATAAAGTGGATTCGAACCTCTAAAAACATCCATGATACCTCCGGGACTCGAGTCCGAAAGCTATGGCACATCGCCAGAGCTCTAGACACTCGGACATTCAGGACCACAAAATTTTCTTTATGTGCAAATGAATAAGATAGCTTTTTCGTAAGTAAATTGAAGATTTCATTCATGAAATACAATCCATAACGGTAATTATATATAATAGATAATAATAATAATAACAATTATAATAATAGTAACAATATTAATTAGTAAGTTAAAAAATAAACAAGATTAAAAACGCACGGAAATGTTTACGAGCCGGAACTAACAACCTAAAGCAAAATATTCTGGGTGCCTTAAATTTTAATCATCACTTTATTCAATCTTTCACCATAAAAATAGATTGTATTAGTTAATCAAATTCACTCAACGCAGAGTTAATTCTTTAATAAAAAAAAATTAAGAAGAAAGTAAAAAAAAAAAAATAGTTATCTCTAATTAAAAACAAACCAAGTGGGTTAAATAACACGGGGATGAAACTACTTTATTACCCATCCAAAAACCAAAAGCACCCTTTGATGACAACGATAAAAAAAAAAATCCAATCTCACATAAAAAATAAGTTAAAAATCTGCTGTTCAAGCTGTTTTTACGCACCGAAAAATCCCACACTCGAAGCTGCAAAAAGTTAAGCTATAACCCGTTGATGGAAAAAGCCAATATAATAATAATAATAATACCGCTAATAATAAAGTGAGGAAGGAAGGATGGAAGGATAAAAAAAAAAATTCGGTAGGTGATGAAGTAAAGTGAATGGATGACGCGTTTTTAAAAACGTCCCACCTCCGGCAAATGGTTCTCAAACGGCGCCGAAGAAAAGCCCTTCTCTGCGGGCGTGAAGAGGCATCGCGAACGGCAATGAGTGACCCTCAAACGGAGGTCTGAGTGGCCCTCTACTGTACTCGAAGGAATTACTAGGGCCAGCAATGGAGGACCCTTTCGCAGTTTCTCCTTTAACCCAGAACAGTTCTCTCAAAAGGATGTTGTAACATTTGAGCCACGCGCGACTCCACCACCGCTTGCTGTTGCTGCTCTTCTTTTTGCTACTACAACCCACTCTGGATGATTTGGATGGGTGTATGTATATATATAAAGATACCACCACCACCCCTCTCTCTATCTCTTTCTCTCTTCTGAATGCGTGCATACATTGCTGTTTATAGCGTTTAAACAACACACCACCACACCGTCTGTTGCACCAAGAGAAAAGAGAGACAGAAAAGATATACAAGGGTCATTGTGGTTCCGGGTTTTCCATCTACACGCCAACAATCGGTGAAGTATCATTTAGGAAAAGAGAAAGGTTTGTGAATCTGATGGTGGTGGTGGTGGCTGAGCCCATTCAGGTCTTTTAGGGGGTGGATTTTTACCCCTTGATGGATCGCGGTGATTGGGGCAGAATGGGCCGTGGAGCATCATCCTCTTCGCTGGCAAGGTTTCGTGGAGCCAGGGCGGCGAAAGGAAATGCGTTTCGGCCCCCTGGAGTGGAATTGTTGCTGTGCTCTTTCGGATGCAAGTATCACCTACCTGAAAGAGCTCGGCAGCAGCATCGAGGAGCTGGATCTGTCATGAAAGAGTGAGCACTCAATGGCATAGGGCTCCTTTGCATAAGTAGAAAAATTGGTAAACATAGCGGATGGTATACGAAACAAAGCTTGGATGCATGGGTAGTTTTGGTTCAGTTTCTTTATAGGTTGAAGGTATATATTAAGTTACTAGAGTTGAAATTAAAATCTTTGCAGTATTTAACTTTTAAAAATCCCATTTTTATATGAAATCTAAATCTCATATATATCTGAGATCTCAATCGTATCTTTATCATAGGATCTTATATCTTTAATCTTTATCATAGGATCACATAAGGATCTAATAGGACAGATATGTTGAATTTTTTTCTCTCTTTTGCTCAGCGCTAACCGTTTCTCTGGGGAGAAACGACATATTTTAACTTAAATTTATTTAAATAGATTATTTAAAACAATAAAATTTAAGAAGTAATTATAATTTGTAATTTTTTTTTTTTTTTTTGTCTTATTTGCTGAAGGTATATATTAAGTTACTAGAATATTTATAGTTGAAATTAAAATTTTTGCAGTATTTAATTTTAAAAATCTCATCTTTATATCAAATCTAAATCTTATATATATCTGAGATCTCAATCGTATCTTTATCATAGGACATAAGATCTTTAATAGGACAGATATGTTGAATTTTTTTCTCTCTCGGTCTTGCTCAGATCTAATCGTTTCTCTGGAGAGAAACGGTCTCGATTTTTAAATTTTTTAACATAAACGTCTTTAAATATATTATTTAACACATCACATTTTAAGAAGTAATTATAATTTGTAATTTTTTTTTCTGTCGTATTTACTGAAGGTATATATTAAGTTACTAGAGTATTTACAGTTGAAATTAAAATCTTTGCAATATTTAATTTTAAAAATATGTAAAATCTAAATCTCACGTATATCTAAGATCTCAATCTGATCTTTATCATAGGAAATTTAAAAGAATCTTTAATAGAACAAAGATATTGATTTTTTTCTCAAGCTTTCTGAGCTCTAAAGTTCGTGAGAAATGGTCTAGAATTTTACTTTTTAAAAATTATAATTGTTTAAATAGAATATTTAAGACAATAAAGTTTACAATGTAATTATAATTTGTAATTTCTCTTGTCTTATTTACCATTTTCATAAGTTTCTTTTTGTATCTTGGATCAAAGATATTTTTGTTTTTTTTAGTTTTGAATCTTGTAATCCATCAATAAGTTTTAATAATATTTTAACTTATTCTTTATAATTTCTATCTTGCAAAAAAGATCATGACATTTAAAATTCTTATCTCTTACTTTTTATTAATTTAGAATTGATTAGTTTTGCCTACTTGAAAATTGTTTTAAATGGCAAAATTTTCTTAACATGTTAAATACACACAGTATTAAAAATTAAATGCTCATTTTCTAAATTATATTTAATGAATCATTAATAAATTAAAATTGGTGTAATGCGAGTTATACGAAAACCAAAGCTCAAATAATAGGATGGTAAGTTTTTAAAACATTTTTTTTAATTTTATAACAAATATTAATCATTTTTTTTTTCAGTTTAAATCAATATAATCGTAACTTTTTTTCCTTTTATATAAAAAAATTAACTAAAAATGGCAAGTTCAAACAAAACTCTTATCACTGTTAGAATAATTCAAATTTCTAATTTTTATACTAATAATACTTAAAAGTTTAAAAATAGGGATTCTTATTCCTAGCATTAAACATGGAAAAAAGACCTTATGTAAAGGGAAAATCTTCATAATTCATTTTTTAAAGAACTTGAAGAGAAAGAGAGTCTTTAGAAAATCTGTACTACAATATGCATCTACAAGGCTCGATGGCGATTCTGTTAAAGTGTATGCAGTGTCTCATCAATAGTCAGACTACCTGGTGGATAATTTTCCGGGTTTTCTCATATACAATAAGGCAAATATGGAACTTTTCAAAATGCAATATCCTCGACACATTGCCCATTGATAGATTGTTTGCGACGTACATAGTAGAACACGAAGTCCAACGATGTTCAACCACAACAAAAAAAAAGCTTTTAAATAAGTCATAAAAGGTATAAAAAGCTTTGATTTTTAAAAAATTAATAAACGCATATATTACAATACAGACCTTTACTACGATTTTTTAATCACATTTGAAGGGGGTTTAGTGCTTTATTTAATTTTTAGTATCTCGTTATATGGAATCCTACTGTATTATAATTTCGTAATTTTATTCATAAAACAAAATATAAAGGATACTAACCACTTCTATATGAATAAACAGTTAAGAAAGTCACCCCCTCCCCATTTTGTTCTTGATGTGTGAAGGCACACTAATTATGGATGATATGAGGAATGAAAGGTCACGTCAGAATATGATATAATCCAACAAGAATTTCTAAATTTTATGTAACATAATGTTTAAATGTTTCAACAATTTAATTTTACAAAATAATAATAAAAATAATTAATCCCTTTTAAGCTTACTTATTTATGAGATTTTTCATTTATCTGAATTCCTTGCAGGAAATTATGAGAATGCATAGCTATCTGAGAAAATTTTCTGCATTTTCGATAAAATTTAAAATAAATATAACTTTTAACATTCTATGTCTACAGCTTGAATAAAAAAAAAAAAAATCAAAATAACAAAGCTTTAAGTATAATAATATATAAATGCGTTTAACATAGAAATGCAATTGTTAACAAAATGCTGTACTTTAGTACTTTATGAGCATTTTAATAATATTTGCTATTTGTTATTTATAATATTTTAATAACATTTGTTTCGCATTTATCAATTAATTGATGTTTTCTTTTCCTTTTATTTAAACTAACAATGGTATAACTTTTGCTTGGATTTTGAATTAACTATAATGATAAAATCTTCCTCATGCGAAATTATTCTGTTTTTCTATTTATCACACTATTTATTTTTCCAGTATAATATTTTGTTATAATTTGAGTAATTTTTCTATTTCTGAATAGAAATATCAATTTTTAAAAATAAAATTGAAGGTAAAAAAAAAACACCTTCAAATTAAAAAACATTGTTCGAAATTCGAGTTCAAATTTAAAATAGAAAATATATCGTTTACAAACATGGCTGTTAATTAGTTTAAAAATGATAAGCAAATAAATAATAATAATTAGGAAAAAATAATAATTTTGACTGATAAATTATTTTTCTTTCGAAATTAATTTCATTTCATTAAAAGGACGAGAATTTTTAACTAATGTTAATAGGAGAAAAAAAAAAAAAAAATTCAGTAAATAATGCATTATTTAAGCAAAGCGGAAAGTTGTGTGCTAAAAGAAAAAAATGGAAATTTATAAATTTTCAGACTTTTTTTGTAACAAATATATTAAAACAAATTTATAACAAAATAAAAAAGACTGCAAACTGAATTATTTTACAAAAAAAAACCCAACTAATTACAATAAACAATAAATATAATAATAAATAAATATGTAATAAATATAATAATTAAATACATAACAAATACAATAAATAAATATATAATAAATATTATAATACATAAATTGTTTTACAAAATATTAGTTCCAAATAAATTGAATTTTTATGTTCACGGAAAATATATTATTATTATTATTGACTAAAGGATTTTAAAATAAATTAATCTAATAAATTAATTAATAAATAAATCTTTTTTTTAAAAGCTTAGATAATGTTTTTTACAACGCAAATGCAAGTTTTACTCCATTTTTTATTTTTCTCTATTTAAACGTTCCCGAGAATATTTCAAAAAGACAGGACATTGAGTAAATGTTTTATTTCCATCTACTCCATACGTTGCTACAGCAAGAGACAAAATACACAAAGTATTTTTTTTTTTTTTTTATTAGAGGAAATGTGGGGGGAGAGGGGTTTATTGGATAAAACCATCTGTGCAAAAGAATAAAAGAAGCTAAAAAAGAATGTTTCTGTCGTTTTCTACCGTTACCGATATAGCACCACTTTGTCCCTCTTTGAAATCTGGCGCGAAATGCTGTTATTTCAAAACTTTCACAGATGTTATGACATATGTGAAAAAAAAAATCTTAAATGATTTTCAATATACTTTTTTGTTAATATTTCAAATATTCTTCATTGTAATTTTCCATATTTTTTTTATTATAGAATTGCTTAAAATTAGAACAGAATTATAAGTATAATATTTATGTATTTTATAATTTATATAGAAATAATGCAATTTATATTTAAATTATAGTAAATTTGTCAAAAGACCTATTTTTTTCTGTAAATAACATTTTTGACTAATACTTTCTCATAATTTGTTAATTGAAAGCTAAACAAATGATTTTAATAATTTTTAATGGCAAATTACAAAATTCTTAATTATAATTGTATTACTTATTGTATTATTTACTTAAATAGAAGAAAAACAATTATTTTATAAAAATTTGCATTAAAAATGTATTTGCTTAGCTTGACTTAAAACTTTTAAAATCAAAATTTTTTTATTAAAAATTTATTAAATTTTTCGTATAAAATTATTTTTAATATCAATTAAAATTTTGTTTGTAATTTTTAAAATTGTTATTAATTTTTGTTATTTAAAAATTTGAATAAACATATTTTAAACTTATTTTTAACCTAGATTCTGATGGGATTGTAGTCTTCAATTATTGAGCTAAAAATTGGTAAATATTTTATTAGCGATCAAAATATTATTTATAAATATTATTTATTTCACTATTTTCTCTAAATGAAATTGGAATGAATTTTCAATTTTAATTTTTATTCTTTAAAGTTGTTTTAACTACTCGCAATATTTAAATTTTAAGTTTCTGTAATATTTACTTTTTCAATTTTTTTCCGTGTTGCTTTGAATTATTTATATTTTTTATAAGTATTTATTTTTCGAAAGTTACAGAATTGGAAATTGTTTAACTGTTTTATTATGTTATACATTTCATGTGAAAAATAATAAAATGAAAAGAAACTTTAACAAAAGCTATTATGAACAATCAAATAAGATAAATTTGAAATCCTACATGAAATCCTTCCATGATTCGTTATATATATGATATATATCGATGATATCTTTTAAATCGATGTGCTAGGATGTAGTAGCAATATAAATTTTAGGATATTTATATATATATAGTATGCGTGTGTGTGTTAAAGAAAATAAATTCTTTTAATATCCTAACTATAAATTTTTATTTAATTAGCTAATAAATATTACTTAACTACGTCAGGAATTTATTAAACTCACGCTATTTAAAAGAAATAATCTACAATTTATCCAACGGTGTGCCTGTGAAAAGTTAAAACTTTAAATATTTCTGAATAAATGCCAAACAAATAATGTACAATTTTATTAAATGTTTGTTTATTAGGCAATTAGAATTAGGAACAATTTTTAATTAAAAAAATTAATTGAAATTTCATTATTTATTCTCTTAAAATAATTTTAAAATTAATCAATTATTATCTTATTAATTATTATCGCATTAGCTGATATGCGTTAATTAGATTTGCAAAACTAGTAATATCTTTTTTTGACCTTCTACCAAAAAGTTCTTAATAAAAAATAAATTAAATATCAGGGTATGATTCCTCTATTTCTTTTTATTTACGTAAAACTAATTTCTCTTTATCGAAAAAAAAAAAAAATAAAAAAAGAATAAAATGCTTTTATTAAATTTCCATAGAGATTAAAATTATTTAATAGAAAAAGTCCGGAGAATAGATGGAGAAGAATGAATTTCGCTCTACTTTATTTATACTAGCTCTGTTTACTTTTCACTCCCTATTTTTTCAGCATCTACGAAATGTGGATGAATAGCATCATACAAAATCTAAAATATTTTTATTCTTTAATATTGAAATAATAGTGCTGAAATAATACTTTTCAACCAAATTGGATAGGAATAATCCATATTGTATAAGCAGTATTCATTTAAAGTGTTGAATATGAATTAAAATATAAATAAATTTATAAAAAAGTAATTATAAAATTTTTCGACTGCTAATTATTAATATTCTTTTAAGTACGTAATAATAATTGGTAATAAAAAAAGGTTTCACTTTCAAGGCCAAAAAGTACGGAACACAAGAAAAAAATTTTTTTTTTTTTCTTTGTGAAAGAATTAATTGTTTTATTTTTTCATAAAATTTTAGAATTACAGTAACCCATTAACATTAAAAATAGAGTTTAACTTCAACATTTAAATAGCGATACCTTTTTTTCCGCATTTACAAGTTATCATTTCAATAATGTATTTAATAATATGTTTCAAAGTTAAATTGTCGTAATATTCAAATTTTGATTTTTCTCTTTATTGCCGTATCTATAGGTATCATACTATCTAAAGTAGTAGTAAAGTATCTATCCGTAGAAAAGTATGTACAATTAATACGTTAGTTAGTGCAATTAATTAACTACACTAATTTACAGTTAGTGTAGTAAATTCATGCTACACATCTGACACTTTATCTACTATAGTAGTATAGTAAAATAACTATCCGTAGTAAGGTAAGTGCAATTAACTACATTAGTAAGTGTAATTTATTACATTAATTTACAGTTAGTATAGTAAATTCATGGTACAGATCTGATACTTTACTTTTAGATAGTATAATATGTATTATTATTATAGAAACGATAATTAACAGAAAATCAAAATTTTGAAATTGCGGCAGTTCACTTGTGTGGTATAGAATATAATTAATCAATCGGTTATTTTTCGATTTACATTAGTTAAGACTAATAACAGAGCTTTTTCAATTTAAAATAAATTCCCGTTGATAAAATTCAATTAAATTTTTGAAAAAAAATTGCGATTAAAAAATAATTATAATTTTTTTTTTATTATTATATAGTTTAAATGAAAATTTAATGTTGAATATTACGTCTTATTGTCTAAAACTGGGTAATTAGTACAACTGGTCCCTTTACTATAACTATAATGTATAAAAATAATAATATAAATAATTTTACAATACAAAAATAACTGTTTTTAAAATAATACATTTTGCTTGCTATTCCCTCTGGCATTCAAAACTTTCTTAATTTTTTTTTTTAGAATCTTGATTAATCATCTTTAAACATTTAATTTAACGTAATTTAATTTTTTACTAACATAATTAATTGGCATTATTAAAATTTTCTAAACAATTTTACGACTGATTTTAACAAGCAGCGAATGAAAAAAATTAAATCATAAGCCATCATAAATACTTCGTTTAAACTTTTTACAACATACAGAAAAATTATATTATTATTAAATTACATGTTATAAAATTATTATGCAAGATTATAAGATTACAATAAGACTAAAAATTATTTATTAACCATATAAATAATATTCCTTTTATTGAATTATCAACAAAGAACGTTGCTGCAAAATTTATAATACGCTTAATAAAGCAAAAAAATGGCACACAATATTTTTACTAATCATGACTGTTTCAATGTTATAATATACTCCCCAATGAAAAATTCAGAAGTAATGTGTATGCAATTTAAACGTATTATTAATGTTATACAATGTGAAATTATTTATTTTTTTATTGAAATTTCTGACATCTTTAAGAATTATATGTACTGATTTTTATTGTTGTACAATATCTTAGTGCTTAATACATTTCATACAAGTTCATACAATTTAATTATATCAATATAATAATATAAAAAAAGGAAAACGTAAAAAAGGAAAACGTAATTCGATAAACTAGTGTTTATAAAATTAAGTATTTTCTCAATGTTCAATGTCTTAAGAACAATTGCTCACTAGTACTGAACATGATTAGATAATGTATATAATTTTTAAATTAAAAAAAAAAAAATAGACGTTTTATATTTCTTTTTCATAAAATTTTATGTACATAACTTTACTTTCAAAAATATTAAACACTTTAAAAATACGTCCTATATTCAATATATATATATGTGTGTTTGTGTTTTATAAAACAAATTATTTGATTCACTTGGTTAGTAATTATAAAATAATACAAAAATTTATATGAAAGACATCACATAAATTAAATTAAAATATTAGTTAAAAAGGACAGTAGTTATGAAAGGTTATTTAATATAATAAATGAAGCTATGGAATATTTTTCATCAATATTACAGACAAAAGTTATATACAGTGAATATGAATCAAAAAAGATGTTACATATCTACATGTCAGAGACGTAATTAAATTACACATGCGATGTTAAGTTAACATAATGAAATTACATCATTCATGAATATTTTAGCCGTCTTTATATACTAAATATTTTCACATGATAAATACTTATACTATTTTAATATTTCACCAAATGAAGTTATTTTTAATTTAGTTTTTATTATTAAAATGTATACTCAATTTAAATATTGTATATTTTAAGAACGTATAACTTAGATTTATCAATCCGTAGAAAAGTATGATGATGCACACCAAATAACCTTATCCCCTTATTTCTAAGATCCCACAATCCTCAACTGTCCTTGATTTTGTTATGGTCAAGTGAATTGTTTTGGGTTGAGTATTTGCATAATGAATGCACGAAGAATAGTTAAGTAGCATGATAGATATTGGTCGAAACACTTGTTCTATTTCTAGGATGCAGCAATGAATTTTTACTATATCTTTGGAACGAAGTCAATTCTTTCGACTTGTGAGTGTTTATAGGTATAGCTTGTGGTAGATTAAAAGCATAAACAGACATATATATCTATACATTTATATTTTAAATATATATATATATAAATCCAATTGGTTAATAATTATGTGAATTATATAAAAATTAAATGAAAGATATCGCATAAGTTAAATTAAAATTTTAGTTAAAAAGGACGGTAGTTATAAAAGGTTAAATTAAGTTATGAAACATTGCTCATCAATAATACGGACGAAAGTTATATACAGTTAAGCTGAATGAAAAAAAGCTGTTATATATCTACATGCCAGGGATTTTATTAAATTGCACTTGCGATGATGGGTTAACATATTGAAATTCCATCATCCATAAATATACTTAATACTGCCTTAATATACTAAATACATCTTAATATATTAAATATATTCACTTTGCATGATAAACATACTAAAATAGTATTTTACCAAATGAAGTTATTTTTAATTTAATATTTATTATTAAATTGTATACTCAATTTAAATTTTGTATATTTTAAGAGTGTATAATTTAAATTCAACTAATATAATTATAACTACACATCAAATAACCTTCTAAGATCCTACAATCCTCAACTGTCTTCATTTCATTACAATTAATTGAACTGTTTTGGGATGAGTATTTGCATACTGATAACAAGAAGTATAGTTAAGGAGCATAATAGATTTCGGCCAAAACGCTCCTTATATTTCTAGGATATAACAATGAATCTTAACTATCCCTTCGGAATCAAATCAATTCTTTTGGCTTATGAGTGTTTATAGGTATAGTTTGTGGTAGATTAAAAGCATATACATTGTGTGTGTGTGTATATATATATATATATATATATATATGCATAATTTGTCGAAAGTTATCTATAGTTAAGAAAGTTATATAGTTAAGATGAATCAAAAGCTGTTACATATCTACATGTCAGAGATGTTAGATTAATATATTGAAATTCCATCATCCATAAATATACTAAATACTGTCTTAATGTACTAAATACTTTCTTAATATACTAAACACATCTTAATACACTACATATTTTCACCAAATGAAATTTTTTTTTTAATTGATTGTTTATGACTAAATTGTATGCTCAATTTAAATATTGTATATTTTAGGGAGCGCATAACTTAGATTCATCTATTATAATTAGAACAATAATTCAATGATAGATACACTCCAAATAACCTTCTCCAATTTATATCCAAGATCCATAAATTTAAACTGTCCTTCATTTCGTTACCTTCAAGTGAATTGATTTGGGTTGAGTATTTGTATAATGAACGCACGAAGTATAGTTAAGTAGCATTATGAATATTTACTAAACTACTGGTTCTATTTCTAGGATCTTTACTATCTCCTAGGAATTAAATCAATTCTTTTGGCTTGTGAGTGTTTATAGGTGGTAGGTTTAAATCATAAACAGACATGCACTTGTATGGTAATACGTGCTGGCAGGACAACAATATATGGATCCAATTGAAAAGCAAAGGCGGTACTTACTTGCGAAGCGTGGATCCGGCGTGGTGCTGTACCATCCTGGAGCTGATTGCCGGACGTCCCCGTAGTGTGCAGAGATGTCCGTCCCGTTGCAGTACTGGGTGGGGAAGGTGTTGGGGTGGGAGAGCTGGGACATGTGCATGTAGGGGTTGGTGACGGGCACGTTCATGGCTGCTTGCGACTGGGGACTCCTATAGGCGGAACCTAGTCCTGAATTCTCGGCCGCGGCGGCAGCGGCAGCGACGGCTTTCTTGTAGCTCTCCTCGAGTGGGCTCAGAATGTCGGTCACGGAAAACGGAGTAGAATGTTTGGGACTCAGGGACATTGCTTCAACAACGCCAGAGCTTCTGCCCCTCCACGAGTGCCCCCTCCGCTCAGGGTCACTGGAGATCTTCTCGACGAGTGGTGTCCGGGATACCCTACTTGAAGCGCTGCTGGATGGATAGGCAGTCAACTGACACCAAACTGTCTACGGCGGGGACTGACCTACTCGTGTGTGCGTGAGTGCTGCTTCTCTGGGTAGGGGGGTAGTGGGTAGAGTGGCGAACTACACGATGCAGAGAGGGGGTAGGCAGGAACGACCAATAGGCTCTTGGCGAGTCGTTGACGTTCCGGGAGAGCGCATGCGCTGGATCCGGTGTCACACTTGGTCCGAGGAACGCGTGAACAGCAGCAGGTTTCGAATGTCGTGTGGAAATATTTTTGCCAGGAAGAAGAAACAAACGCAATCCTGGAGGACAAAAAAAAAACAGGAACTGTCCGGTTTTGAAATTTTTGTGTGATCCCGGATTGAAGAAGCAGAAGAAGAAGAGAGTCGGAACGAAGAGAGAGCCGATGAATGGAGATGAAGCCGCGGTCGGGTAATAAAAGATGAAACGGCAGAGAAGGTGTTCGGGAAACGGGTGGAGTCCACTTGACTCAAACGAACCAATAAGAGCAGGAGCAGGGAGCCGCTCTCCCATTGGCGTGGTCTGTCGGAGCACTCTTGATCAATGGAAGCAGAGCACGCGTTGTAGCACCTCCCAAGCATCCGAGAGCGGAACGAGGACTATTTTGGATGGATGGAGGGAAGGGGGATGACCACAAATGGTGCAGCTGACCACCCTCGTCAGAGGAATGCTTGGGATAATTATCTTAGGACACGAATAAGAACGGGTAGTGTCCAAGTGATCATTCGCATTTGTTAGGGTTACAGGCAGAAATAAGGGGGGACAAAAGGAAATATTAGATTGAAGACATATAAAATTTAAAAAATAAAAGTATTCTTCAATTTAATTATCAGTTAGTGACGAATCGTAAATAAAATTAAATCTTTATATAAAAGATAAAGAAGATGTTACATTTAAAAAAAAAGATCTTGCATTAATATTTAAATTAGATATTACATTACTTAAAGAAATTACATTTTTTTCAAACATATTTGATAGAACCAAAAAATAAATGTAGTAAATAATCCTGTGTTCTAAAAAATGCAACATTATACTTTTTGTAAGGTAATATTTTTTTTGCAACTATCTATTAACATTCGATAAATTTAACCATAAAAAATCAATGGTTAATTCAAAGTTAAATTCAAACAATTTAAATTATACATTTATTCGAATCACTAATTTACAACAGCTTTCTGTTAAAAAGCATACATATTTTGTTATTTTATGATATTCTCTTTTTGCAATACCAGTACAATGAACATACTTTTATATTTACGTTATTTAAGAAAAAATTACATTACAAAATTACAAAAAGCAAATTGTAAAGCTTATTGAAGTTATATTTGAGAATGCAATTATTGTTAAGTTGAAATTTTATTAATGATTTTTTCAAGTTTTCGTAAAAGTATGGAGTAAAAGTTCATGAACATTTTTGTAAGCATTTAGTTGCTTGCTTTAATCTTGAGTAAAGTAAATTTAAATTTTATATTCATTAATTTGGTAGAAATGAATAAATCATAAAAGAATAATTTATTTATGAATATAAAAATTTATTATGGATATTACTAAAACAAACTCAAAAGGAAAAATGAACTAGAAAAACTTTACAAGACAGAAAAAAAACCCATGACAATTTAAATAAGTAAAAATTTTAACAAATGTTAAAACGTTACGTTAACATTAAAAAACATCACATTAAATGTTACACTAAAACAAAATTTTAATTCTTATCCTTTACTACACATGCATGTATTGAACTAGCTACTCTAAATTTGATGCTAAATCTGCTGGTTAAGTCTTAGCGTCACAATAAATGTAATAGAAAAATTCACTATCACTTAATTTTGCAACAGCATCTTTATAAAAAGAATACCAACATTGTAGACATTTTTATAAATATATGCATATTTAAAAATCCAACGATTCTATTTCAGTAGACATAAAATATACAAAACTCCAACAATCTTCACTACAAACATCTTTCCCTATAAAAAGTGTATCTTGAAAAAATACACCCCAATTCAATATTCCCCCTACAATTTATTATTTATGTTAATGATTTAATTTCTTAAAAGAAATTCCTGTTAGTGTTTCGTTTCGAGGTAGCCATGAGGATCGTGACCTTTAAATAGCGGCGTGCGGGGTCACCGGCGGCCCCCTTTATTTTGGTGCTCTTGCAGATCTAAATCATCTCTTGGCAGAGGTGCGTGAAGAGGGAGCAGCTTAACTGTCCGGAGTATCGAAGATGGCTCCTAAATAACACTCATTTAGGAACAAGTTTCATCGATGGCCGGGTCTAAAACCAACAAGTGAGGCTTTAGACGCCTCTCGAGGGGCCCACGGCCCCACCCGATAAGAGTTTGCAGTGATTTTCAGCGAGAGTTAATCATTGTGCAGCCGCCTTTTCAATGCATCGATTTGGATTCTTAGAGAAATTTAATGGCGGAGCTCTTGGATGGATGGGACATTGATCCTCCATCCATGATTGGGGAATCGGGCTCAAGGGATTCTCCTTTATTATTTTTTTTCTTCTTCTCTCTTTGCTTGTCCTCTCGCCTCACGTGTGGTAAAGGACTTCAGGGATTCTTCTCTCTGACGAGAAGTTGATAGTGGGTGGTAGGTGTCTTGGAAACGTGGTGCGACATTAGGTGGTTGTGGTCTATTAGTTCCCATACAGAAGTTGAATTGATATTTTAGTAGGAGTTTTGTGGTATTGAATTGATGATTTGCCCAGCATTAATAGTACAATGAAGCTAAATTAATTTGAGAAAAATACAATGCATTTGTTTTTATAACTCTGGAGGGGAGGGGAATATAGTTCTTTGGATTTATTGGATCGAAGGAGTTAAAAGTACTTATTTTGGTTGAATTTCAGAATCGAGGGTAATGTCAGATCGGTTCATCATCGGCAAGCGTTGATGAAAGCTACTATGTTCATGAATCAGCAGATTATAATGTCCTTCCATTGGTCTAAAAGAAGAGGGGAGCGAGTGAGAAACCCCCAGATATCTAGTCTTAAAAGTGTTCACTTGGAATTACGATGGCAAAATGTGAGTGAGGGGCCCGATGGTTTGTAGTGGTTCGGAATCCACTTTAAACCACAGGTTCTGTCTAATATCACTGTAGTGCTCTGGGCGTAAGGCTGACAACCCTACTTTGTAAAAACAACATCACTAGTCTCGAAATTTGCCAGTAGGCAGACAGCCTTGCCCTACCACGAAGCTGTTGCGCCATTGATGATGAAAATGTGAGTGAAGCGTAGCAGGCGCCTTGTATTGCAAAAAAATAGGTAACGCCGAATCTGTTACATGTTTACAGTTCAAGTGCCGATTGACTTAGGTCCAGAGCCGACATTTGAAAACAACGACAAAAACATTTCTATGACTCTAGAATTTCCTGTTGATTGGATGAAGGCTAACGAGAATAAAGTTTAAATAACATGCTTTGCTACTTTATAATCTCGTTTACATGGTAATAAAAAAATTTAAAAAAAAAAATATATAAATAATATAAACAATTTGAAATAATATAAGATCGTGATGTATTTTCCAACACTTTTCTGTAAAATGAAAGTTGCTTTCTTTTTTTTTTTGGATTTTTTTTTTTATGATTACCATTAATTTGAAGTTAATATTACAAAAGCAAATTTTTTTTTTTTTCAAAGTATATAAAATATTTAAAACGACTAAAAATAAAATGAATTATGGAATAAATAGAAAGGATAGAAAAAAAAAAATAGTACAAGAAAAAAAAAAAAGTATCCTCCCCTTATTTACACATTTTCTTCTTCAATGACGCGACAGCCCCATGATGGTTCAAGGCCTTCTGGCAGATTCGAAACATGAGATTTTCTTTTTATGGGGTAAGGTTGTCGCCTACGCTCAACAGTTATATTAGTCCGGGAGATACGGTTTAAAGTGTATTCCAAACACTACAAACATGTATGGCACCTACGGATTCCAGCCAGATGCCTGTGGTACCAGCGCCAGACACTAAGCCATCAGACCCCTCTCTACATATTTTTAGTAAGGTAAAATAAAAGATATAAAAATTCCATAAACAAGTAGAGGTGATCGTATTCTATTTTGATATACATATTTCTAATTGACATAAGATATATGATTAATTCTACTTTTTGGTTAATACCTTTGATAATGGAAATGTTGCAACTAACTTAAATTGCAAATAAAAAACAAAAAATAGTAAAAATTAAATAATACAATTTTTCAACAGTTATTTGCTCTCCATTATTATAGAACTTTTTACTTAAAATATCCTAAAAATCTTGATTAAATAATCTAGTTTCAAAAAATATACGGTCAAATGGGAAGAAATTTAACCTTCTATACACATTATTTTTCATTCATACTGTTAATCATTCTAAAACGTATAAATGTTATCGTGTATTCTAAAAGTAATGAAGCCATTTTTAATTATGAAAACAATTAATTAATCCATAGTGAAAATAATAAAGTACTATATTATTTAAATTATTAAAAGTACCTTAAGATACGGACGTTACGGTTTATCCTTTGCCCGAAATGTGGGTTGACTCAAGCCACTCCTGCCCATATCTGGACTTGCATTGGTTGCCAAAAGAACCAGTTATACTTAAATCTGGGCGGATTTTCATTGTTTGAGGACACACGGGTTCTTGGACTTGGTCTAGATGTTGCTGTCAATCAAGTACGATAAGAAACAACAACGACAACAAATCTCTATTTAATTTAAACGTAAAATTTTTAAAGTTAAGTGTGAATTTTCCTTATAAAATGTGTTATTTATAGAAACTTATATTATATAAAAATTATAAAAAAATTTCATGATTTTTTTTTTTTTTTTATTTTATGAACCTATTTAAGTGTAAATACATAAAAACCTAAATCAATTAGAATCAAAGACGAACAAAAATAATAGTTTATAAGAAAAATATTTACTAAATTCAATCAATTATCTTTATTTTACCACTTGTAAAATTTCCTACCATCTAAAATAATATCACACAATTATTTTATCGACAAACTTTTTCCGAATAAAATTCTTAAATTTTCCACTCTAAAATATCCCGCTTTTACAAAAGTATTGACCTTTGAAAAGAAAAAAAAAGTATTGACCCTTGAAAAAGAAAAATAAATAAATAAAAATTCTTGACAATAAAAGGAGGAAAAAAAAAAAAAAAAAAAAAAAAAAAGAAGTATTGGTTATGTTTAAGATTTTCTTCAATCAAAACACTTTAAAATAAATTTTATTTATATACCAAATTTAGAAAAAAAAAAAAAAAAAAAATTCGGAACGAGATTAATAACAATATTTATTGAAAAAAAGAAGAAGAAATAAATATAGCAGTAGCTGTATATTAAAAAATAAATAATTTAAAAAATAAATTGTTGAAAATAAAGAAAAATCAGCTGGGCCGATATAGAATTATCTATAAAACTTAGAATTTTAGTGTAAGAACTGAACGCATAACAGAAAATTTTAAGAAATCAAGAAAGAAAAAGTATAATAAATCATATTCAGGCAATAGATAATGTTTATCAGTTATCATTCAGGAAACTGGAAAGAAAAGAAAAAAAAAAAAACATTAAAAAATTTAAAAACGATAGAATCCAAAGTTTTTATAAAAAAGTATGTGAAAGAAATTTAAATAGAATAATAAAAAAAACCTATAGAATTTCAAACGATTTTATCAATAAAGCACTTAAAAGGAATTAAAAAAATTAATAAAAAACTATAGAATTCCAAACGATTTTATAACAAAGCACTTTTAAAGAAATTAAAAAAATTAATAAAAAATTATAGAATTCCAAACGATTTTATAAAAAAGCACTTGAAAGGAATTAAGAAAAATTAATAAAAAACTATAGAATTCCAAACGATTTTATAAAAGAGCACTTGAAAGGAATTAAAAAAAATTATAGAATTCCAAACGATTTTATAAAAAGCATATGAAAGGAATTAAAAAAAAAAAAAACTACAGAATTCCAAACGATTTTATAAAAAGAACACTTGAAAGGAATTTAAAAATAATAATAAAAAAACCCTATATAGAATTCCAAACGATTTTAAAAGAGCACTTGAAAGGAATTAAAAAATAAACAAATAAAACTATAGAATTAAAAAAGGATTTCATAAAAGCACATGAAAGAAATTTAAATAAACCAATCAGAAGACTCATGAAAGAAATTAAAAAAAAAAAATAATAATAAACCAATCAGAAACATTGAGAGTGTTCCTGGACATCGATCATCCACTTTGTCCAAAACAATATGCATATATTTTACGGGTAATAAGAAGTGAACACACTATAATACACGGTTTTTATGATTGGGAATTAAAATTTTCTTTAAATGATAAATTATTTGTATCCCATGAGGGTTTCTATAGTAACAATATTTTGGTCAATAAAGACAAAACAAGTAGTATAAAAAAAAAAATTTTTAAGTGAATTCCTATTTTTTTTTTTCTCTATATTGTAGAAAAGTCCTTTAGAAATAAAGTTGAAATTTTCCTCTTACACCTGGCGCCATCTATTATTAGATACATACAACTTAAATCTAAAAAAAAAACTAAAATTAATTAATTAAATTTAATTAATGAATTAATATTTGAAAAAAACTGCATTAACATCAAGTGTCATCCACTACAAGTTTAAAAAAAAAATGCATTTGAATTTGAGTGGATGAATAAAAATATTTTATTAACGATTAAAAATTTGAACGAGATATATATAGGGGAGAGTGCGAACTAATAGTTCGCACAATTGAATAATCGAATTGAATAATACAATAATTACAAAAGAAACCAAAATAATTGCAAGCGAAAAAAAATCCGAACTGTGTAATTTCGCGTAGGTTGGATATTATATTTAAAAAAAAAAAAAAAAGAAGGAAAAGAAATCAGACGAAGCAAGCAATTATTAAAAGACATTCAAAGCGTTTTTTAGCAATAAAATTGCGTAAAAAATCGGATAATTATTTAAACCACGGAATCTTGACTTTTCGATTCGATTATATTTTTTTTTTTTTTCCTTCTAAGTAAATATAATGACTCTAGAGAAGAATTTCAAGCCAATATAATGAAATGTATTGTTGGGTGAGACCGAACTAATCCTTGAAGACTTGAAGTTGCTACCTAGGCGTAAGTCGCAACGGAAGAACTTAAAAGCCTTTTAAATTGTACAGTACTACTTTGAACGCCTCTAAGAAATCCTTTTAGTTTAATTGAAACTCTAGCGAAAGTTTGTCATTTGAGTTACGTGTTCGAAACAAATTTCTTGAAAGGGTGGAGGGAGAGAAGAACTAGAAATTCGTCGCGTGTACTTCAGCAAAGATAATGAGACAAATTGAAGTGTTCTAGAACACAGGTTTCTCTCTCTCAAAGAAAAGTAAAGAAAGACAGAAAGAAAAAGCAAAAAAAAAAAAAAAAATCACTTATTTTTTTTTTTTTTTTTTTTTTATACTTGTTCTCATTTTTCAAAAAAGCCAGTGCCTTTTATTTTTGTTTAAATAAGAAGGGAGACAGAAAAGAAAAAAAGACATTTACTCACTGAGTAAATACAATTTTTTTTTTTTTTCCTTTTTTTTTTTTACCTCTTTTTTTTCTTTTCTCTCCACAGTAGAACAGAGTAGAAATGCGTTCCCAACAAACAAAAAAAATAGAAAGAAAAGAAAGAAAGAATCTTTTCTTTTCTGTCCGTGGAGAGCGGAAAGGAACAAAAGAAAACAAATTTGCCGTTGCCACAAAATAAAACAAAATACAAAAGAATAAATAAACAAAGAGTGTAAAAATCTGAAGAATTTCGGCACGAGGGAATTCATCTCTCTCTTGAGCCTCTGCCGAAGAGATGCAAGTAAGAACTTTTCTAACACCAAAACAAGCTTCATTTATTATTTTGTGAAGGGAGAAATTTACAGGCAGCACTGTGTCGCAACGCTTTGTTAACACACCAGGGCTCTAAAGCCCGTCTTTCTCAGCTTTTCTCCCCTTCTCCCTCCCTCCCTCTCTCCCCCTTGCTCTTCCAATTCCATCGAGGCTCCGTATCTTCTATTCATGAATAGAAAACTTTTTTTTTTTTAATTAATCCACTATGCGTCGGATTCGCTCGCGTCTTCTCGTTCCCATGGCATCAGAACAAAGAGCTCTGCACGATAGGTTAAGAGCAAAAGCAGCAAGAGAGAGAGAGAGAGAGAAAGAAATAACAGGCAAACCCTTTTCTACATGATTTTATTTTATTTTTTTTATTTTTTACTGACATTTTCTTTATTATTTCTTGTTTTTCCGTGAAGCCACGTACGGAATGCAATTACTTTTCACGTAACTACCTCTTGCAAAAGGAGGGAAGAAATAAGCGAGGAAGTTGCTTTTATTTCTTGAGAAAAATGCATTTTCCGAACAGTCATTACCCAAATTCCCATGTCTTTCCTAGTAATGATTACGAACCAGCACTTGCTGCTGCTGCTGCTGAACAGAGTCTACAAATAGACAGCAGAGACGCCAGTTTATTTTTTGGGAAAATCCTACGTTGTTAACGTAGAGTCTTCCTAATTCGACTAATTTAGTCTTAGTTTCCGTTCCGTTTCGAAGCAATTCCATGTGTGCGTATGGCATTCCGACCTTATAAGCAAATTTTTTGAAATTTCAGAACATCTAAACAAGTTAGGGCATTATATATATTTGTGAACTAATGAATGTTTTGAAGTCACTATTGAGAATTTCGAGTTCGTTTCTTAGTTCAGTATATAGATATTTTTTTTTTAATGAAGCCTGGATTCGAAGTTCTTGCATATTTTTCAATAAAAAATTCAAATATATACATAAATTTAATGCAAAACCGCTTTGTTTATAATTTACTTTTAATTAAATGTAATTTAAACTATTTTTAGTTCTCAAATATCTCGAATTGAAAAGAATACTTATATTTGAATATAAAACTAGAATTATTTTATTAGTTTCCAAATGACCAATGTTATGACCATTATTGTTTATTCCAAATGACCAAGTTTGAGTAGAAGTGAAATAATTTTTTCCCAATAAGATTCAATAAAAACTGAAATATATAAATATAATCACATAAATTCAATACAAAAAATGCATTTTTTTTTTATAATTTTCTTTTAATTAATTGTAATTTAAATTTCTGGAATCGCTAAGAATACTTATATCTGAGTATAAAATTAGAATTATTTTATTATATTCCAGATGGCCAATGGTACAATCAAATTTGAGTAGACTGGAGTAATTTTTTTCCAATAAGAATCAGTAAAAATTTAATTATATAAATAATATTACATAAATTAAATGCAAAAATGCATTTTCCGAACAGTCATTACCCAAATTCCCATGTCTTTCCTAGTAATGATTGCGACCAGCACTTGCTGCAGAACAGAGTCTACAAATAGACAGCAGAGAATCCAGTTTATTTTTTGTGAATCCTACGTTGTTAACGTAGAGTCATTCCCTAACTCTACTACCACCGTGTCCAAAACGTAAGATCAATTTTCAATTTAAAATTCCCGGCGCTTATGGAATTTCAGTTTTTCTTTTTTTAGGTTGTTGGCACTGTCCTTGATATCTGTGTGAAATTTGACGTCAAAATATTCATTAGTGTTTGAGTTACGCTTGGCTTTGTGAGATACTAAAACTGATTCCGGCGATTTTTGAAATATGTCTGAATTAATTGAACAAAAATTTGCATTAAATTTTATTTGCGGAAATGTATAAAATGTTGCAGAAGGCATTCAGGTGAGCATTCTGGTATCGGAAAGAAATGTTTAATAAGTGGTATAAACAGTTCAAAGAAGGAAGAGAACTCAATTTTATTAGAATTAGAAAATTAAAATTAGAATTTTTTTTATTAGAATTCCAAAGACCAATGCTCTATCAAATTTGAGCAGATATGAGCTTTCATAAAAAGGAAAATGTTATACTTAGGATAAAAGTTAAACATAAATTATGTGTAATGTGCAATAAAATAATAATATAACAAAATTATAAACTTGATCAAATAAAACGTACGACTATCGTAATAAAAACGAATACTGTTTACAGCTGATTACTAACATATAATAATAGTTCGTGATTATGTTGAAATATAAATTACATTAAGAGATTAAACTAGATAGTAGCTAAAATTTCTATTTTGAAATTTAGACACTATCTAGTATAATTTGAAATTTTAATTTAGATACTTTTTTAAATTGTTTGTCGATTGTTCTACTATATGAATGCTTTTTACTTCTTTAACCACTTTGATACATATTTATTTCACTTGTAGTTTTGTTATGATAAGAATAGTTGATAAAATTCTATATATAACACAGTGTAAATTCTTTGACATTTTTATGAGCTTGAAATTAAGCAACGAGCTATTCAAAAAATTCAGTTGAAAAAAGCACAGTAATAATTACTGCATGATCCTTATTTATTATCTGATATTGAATTTATTTCAATGAATTACTTATAATTCAATTACTAGTGCGAATATATACACTGAAGTGACAAAAAGTCATGGGATAGCAATATGCAAAATTTCAGATGGCAGTAGCATCTCGTAGAACAGGTATAAATGCGCAGTGCTTTCATCTTTTATTTCTGTTCAAGTTATTCATGTGAAGAGGTTTGACGTGATGATGATCGCACGACGGGAATTAACAGACTTTGAACGCGGAATGTTAGTTGGAGCTAGACGCATGGGTCATGCCATTTCGGAAATCGTTAGGGAATTCAACATTCCCAGATCCACTGTGTTAAGAGTGTGCCGAGAGTATGAAATTTCAGGCATAACATCCCACCATGGACAGCGCAGTGGTCGACCGCCTGCACTTAACAACCGAGACCGGCGACGTCTGCAAAGAGTCGTAAATTCTAACAGACAAAACCAAGCAACACTGCGTCAAATAACCGCAGAAATCAATGTGGGACGTACAAGGGACTTGTCTGTTAGAACTGTGCGGAGAAATTTGGCTTTCTTGGGCTATTCCAGCAGAAGACCGACTCGAGTGCCTTTACTGACAGAACGACATCGCTTGCAGCGACTCTCGTGGGCACGTCAGCATATCGGTTGGTCCCTAGATGAATGGAAAACAGTGGCCTGGTCCGATGAGTCACGATTTCAGTTGGTAAGAGCTGATGGTAGGGTTCGAGTGTGGCGCAGACCCCACGAAAATGGACCCAAACTGTCAGCAAGGCACTGTTCAAGCTGGTAGTGGCTCCGTAATGGTGTGGGCTGTTTTTTCATGGCATGGACTTGGTCCTCTGGTGCGACTGGACCGAACATTGACTGGAAATGCTTATGTTCAGCTACTTGGAGATCACTTGCAGCCATTCATGGACTTCATGTACCCAAACAACGATGGGATTTTTATGGATGACAATGCGCCATGTCACCGGGCCACAACTGTTCGCGATTGGTTTGAAGAACATTCTGGACAATTCCAACGAATGATCTGGCCACCTAGATCGCCCGACATGAATCCCATCGAGCATTTATGGGACATCATCGAGAGGTCTGTTCGTGCCCAAAATCCTGCACCATCAACGCTTTCACAATTATGGACGTCTATCGAGACAGCATGGCTCAATATTCCTGCAGAAGACTTCCAACGACTTGTTGAATTCATGCCACGTCGAGTTGCTGCACTTCGCCAGGCGAAAGGAGGGCCGACACGATATTAAGAGGTATCCCATGACTTTTGTTTTGTTTTGTTTTTGTTTTGTTTGACTTTTGTTTGTATTATTTTAACTAAAACAGCAAATTTTGTATTCAGAATCCTGATTGAAATAGTTCCAGATAAAGTCTGATGTATCAAAAATATAAATATCAAGAAATAAACTCAAATGATTCTAATTACTAGTAAAAAGGGGTAGGGGAGTCCTTAGAAAATGTTAAATAATGTTTAATATTAAGTAATGTTTCCTTTTCCCATTTTTTAAATAAATATTTTTTTATCAAATGCAATAACACAATTTCAATTCAATTAGAAGTATGCATTAACAAATCAACTCTTAATTTATTAATAAATAAATATTGCAAAAATATATCAAGAATATTCATACAGCACAAATTCATAAAGGAATAAAATTTGCACAATCTTATAAAAATTCCTTATAAAATTTGAAAATCAAAGTTTTTCTTTAATACACTGAGAGGTTTAAATATAAAACTGTTATAAAATAAACTTCCACTTAATAATAAACTTTCTTTTTTTTTCTATTACATACATACTTCAATCGAAACAATTTATTTTAAAATTCAAACCATATTACCTTTTTTTTTCTTAATGCAATACTTAATAATATTAAAAACAAACTTAAATCAATTAACGTCTTACCAACTTAAAAAACCTATCTTAAATCAATTCTTAACATTTTCTTAACGCATTCTTAACGTAAAAATTAAGCAACTCAGTTCTTAACATAAATATCGGACTTAAATAAATAATTTTTTTTAACAACACTGATCATAAATCAATTCTTAATATTTTTAACATAGATTGATAGACATAGATAGAGATCAGGATTTGAAGAACTGGACTGTCGTTCTATTGTCATTTTGTGCACATTTTGGGCCAATTAGACCGGGACCCACAGTTTAAGGCGGATTTCGAACCAACAGCCAGAGCGCTAGCCAATTGGCCATCAGGCCGCAGGGAATTGAATGAGTCAGTGGAAAGTGCAGAGCTATTCAGATACGGACTCTAGGTAAATTCTTCCCCAATTGTAATGACATTACTAACGCTACCTAACGAAAGGATGCATGCTGGTGATGATTAGTTTGGCTCGATTTGATTTATCGCTCTATGGTCATTTTTTGCACACTTTAAGCTAATTAGACCGGAACCTACTATTTAACGTGGATTCTAAACCACCAACAAGCATCCATTCAGGATTTGAATTTGTGATACCAAAGGGGCAGAATGATAGTCAATTGGCCATCAAGCCACAGGAGAACTGGCAGAGTTATATATTTCTATATATATATCTTCATTTGTTTCAATATTATAGCATATAGCGTCATAATTATAATCATTATAACTTAACGGCAGGCTTTTTCAAATCTTTTTCTTTTCTTTTTTAAAGTATTTTAAAGTAATTATATAGATATTTTATATGAATTATTTTTTACGAATATAGCTATATTTCACTTTTTCTAAGACAGGAAATAATTACTACATTTTTTTTTTTTATATATTGCTTCTTAAAATAATTCCATTTTGTAACTCGCATAAGCCTACTGAGATGCACCATGAAATAAATCAATAATGCTCTTTAACTACGATTCCCAAAAAGCAATGCGTACTTCTCATTCTAAACATTTGGTTTCTCTACAACGAAGATTACCTCTTCAACACTTATCACTCCAAAACAGACGTTATCTGAGTTGCCGATCAATCCTTGTTTGTCAACTTTGACTAAAATATTTCAACACCTGTAGTTGACAGGGGAATCTTCTGAATTTACCAAAACTGGTAACTTCAGTCCATTACCAGGAGTTCCTTACTTTTGTGGACAATGTGCTTTGACTGAGGGTACACTTACACGGCGAATGAGCATGAATGGAATTAGGCACAAAGGGTTAAGTACACGTGTGGAATTGTTGACATGGGACACAACATTGTGAAGTTCCTCCACAGGTGTTAAGGGGCTAGTTTACTAACAGTGATCGCTTAAATCGATATTCCTCCCATTCCCTTTTTCAATCTCCCACCCCAATTTCTTAAATAGCATTGTGAGCTCTGTGTGTGTAAAAATTTATGGGTTATAGTAAACACGTAGATCATCAACATTACATCTATTTTACTGGTAGATTCAGTTTTTGAAAGTATGACTCAGAAAGCAATTGCAATTCAAGCATTTGTCCGCTTTTAGTATTATAGAATACAAATCTATATAACACAAATACACAATCTACAATATGTTGAACAAATTGAATCTTACAAACTAACGAATTGAACACATCTATACAAATTTACAATATCTTGAACATTTGTTGATATCTTTTTTTTTTTTTTATAATTGTTTTTAATTGGAATTTTATGCAGTATTACATCATTCAAAATAATAATTTTCGAATAACATTTATAATTAAAATGTAAAACGTTTTAATTTTTGGCAATTTTGAAATTTTTTTATGTACGTTTGTCATTACTTATGTGAGGATTTAGTAAGTATCTCCATTGTAGAATGCGACCTGATGGCCAGTTGGCTAGCTAGCTGGTGTTTTGTACCACAGGCATTAAGTCATACCGAAAATCTACACAAAGTACAAAAGCAATAGTATAACAGTGACAAGTAATTTAATAACAACTTAAGAAAAGCATGTTGCTATGTCTTTAAATCATATAAAACTTTTATCATGCTCAGTTTATAACTTTGCAATTTGTAAAACTGAGCAGTAACAAATGTCATAGTGTGCACATTGAATTCACAATTTCCCATCAAGACCTAACACTAATTCTTTAAAATTGAGACATCAACTTCCAGGATACTTCCGATTGGGTGAGTGTAACAGACTCTTAAGGCTGTAACGGCCTGATTGGCCAATTGGCTAGTGCTCTGGCCCTTGGTGCGAATCCTGGCGGTAGCAGGGATGTTTGTTAGTGGTTCGGAATTCACGTTAAACAGCAGGTTCCGGTCTAATTAGCCTAAATTGTGCACAAAACGACCGTAGAGCGACTAGCCAAACCATTGTAGAATTGATAAAAACAGACTTCTGACATCAATTTACTTAAAAGTAAAGGGATACATTAGTTATATTTTCATATTGTTGTTGAATCATATTTAATTTAAAAGTATTAACTGAAAACATATTCTACTGCTGTTTAGTTTTACATAAAAATACATAATTGCGTTTCTTTTTTTTTATCTTCGTGAACGATTATACATAGTTCTTCCTTTGTTTAAAAAATAAAATGGATTTTAGTGTCTTCCACGTGAATTAAAGCATACTATAGTATTATTATCTTTAATGAAGATACTACTATAGTAAAACATATAAATATGTTATGTATGCACCACTCATTCAAAAAATTACCTCAAAAAATTACAGAATATATTATTAAATTATATATATATTTTTATTTGTATATGTTATAAATATATAATTAAGAAATTTTTCTTCATAAAGCAAAATTTTAATTAAATTAGGGAGAGAAAAAGCATATAAATGCAAAATATCTAATTTATGTATAATTATATATATATTTCTTTAGAAATTTTATTTTATTATAACATTTATGATACCCTTAACAAAGTAAAAAAATACCACAAAATGACCGTTTCAATGTTATACTGTACTCCCCAATGAAAAATTCAAAAGTAATCTATATACAAATTAAATGTTTTATTAATGTTATACAATGTAAAATTATATATTTTACTTATTGAAATATCTAACATTTTTAAAAAATAATATGTACTGATTTTTATTGCTTTTCAATATCTTAGTGCTTAATACATTTCATATAAGTTCCACAATTTAATGGTAGTAATAAAATACAGTATAAATAACAAAACGTAAAATGTAAGGCGATAACCTAGAAATTTTAAAAATAAGTATTTCCTAAATATTCAATATCTTATGAACAATTGATTACTAATAGTAAACATGACTAGATAATACATATAATTTTCAAATTTTAAAAAATAATCATTTTATATTTCTTTTTCATAAAATTATATGTACGCAGCAAATTATTTGATTCGCTTGGTCAGTAATTATAAAATTCTAAAATATAATATAGTATAAAAATAAAAATAATATACAAATTCAATACTACATAATTATTTCAATAATATAAAATTAATATTAATTATTATTAAAATATAATTATTTATGTAAAAATTATGAAACATATCACATGAATTTAATTAGAATTTTAATTAAAAGGGCAGTAGTTATGAAAGGTAAAGTTAAGTTCTGATTTTTTTTACATCAATATTACAGACAAAAGTTACATACATTTAAGATGAATCAAAAGAGCTTTTTATTATTTTTAAAAAAAAAAAAATGGGGATTTTTTTTTTTACATAACATTTTTACCATTCTAATGATTTCCCATTAATCTGCTGGCAATTCAGACGATGTCAATACAAATTTTTCAAAAGCGCGATAGAGAATAAAATTAACATTTTATGTTTCAAGATAATGCTTTATAATACTAATTTGAAGCAAGTTTATTCACATGTTTTTATTGACAAAAAAAAAAAAAAAAAAAAAAAAAAAAAGATAAACAGAATGAATAAAGCAAACAAAATTATTAAACAAGCTATTGTGTCTTTTGTGATTATTTCAAGTCCATCCTCTAACAAGCTTTCCAATTTATATAAATTATACATATATTTCTTTATAAATTTTATTTTGTTGCAACATTTTTACCATTCTAATGATTAATTAATCTGCTGGCATTGAAGATGATTCCAGAGCAAATTTTTCAAAAGTGAGATAGAGGGGAAAAACAAGTAACATTTAATATTTCTAGGTAATGCTTTATAAATATTAATTTGAAGCAAGTTTATTCAACTGTTTTTATTGAAAAAAAAAAAAAGAAAAACAAACAAAATTATTAAACAAGGCATTGTTGTTTTATTGCAACATTTTTGCCATTCTAATGATTAATTAATCTGCTGGCATTGAAGATGATTCCAGAGCAAATTTTTCAAAAGCGAGATAGAGGGAAAAAAAGTAACATTTAATATTTCGAGGTAATGCTTTATAAATATTAATTTGAAGCAAGTTTATTCAACTGTTTTTATTGAAAAAAAAAAAAAGAAAGAAAGATAGAAAGAAAAAGCAAACAAAATCATTAAACAAGCTATTGTGTCTTTTCTGATGATTATTTCAAAACCATCCCCCTAACAATCTTTCCAATTTACATATATATTTTTTTTTGCAACATTTTTACCATTCTAATGATTAATTAATCTGCCGGCATTGCATTAACCTACCGGCATTTCATTAATCTACTGGCATTGCATTAATCTGCTGGCATTGCAAACGATGTCAGCGCAATTGTTTCAAAAAGAGAGATAGAAAAAAAGTAACATGATATTTCTAGATAATGCTTTATAAAGATTAATTTGAAGCAAATTTATTCAACTGATTTATTGAAAAAGAAATAAAGATAGAAAGAAAAAGCAAACAAAATTATTAAAACAAGCTATTGTGTCTTTTCTGATTATTTCGAGTCCATCCTCCTAACAAGCTTTTCCATCGGAATTACCATCAGATGCAAATCAGACCCGGGTGCACTAATTCCGGAACACAAACTGATCGCGAAGGCGGAAGAACAAGCCGAGGAAGTGGGCCCAGGAGAAGAAAACTGTGAGAAAACACAAACTGGTGGAGCGCATGAATATGGCAATCTTAAAGATATCTGTATTTATTGCCCGCTCTATCGTAGCGTAATAATAAAATTACTGCTCGCTGGAATAATAATGGCGCTGTGCCGAGAGGTAATCACATTGAAAGAAATGGAAGGGGGTCTTTGTGGTGAATGAGAATATCAATACGTGGGATCAGTGGGCTGGTAAATGCGGAATATCTCTATTCGGTCGCAGGAGGGACAGTGCACTCATTGAAACGGGCTCTTGCCAGGATCGATCGGTTTTCGTTTTCCGACATGGGTTCGATGTCTTTCGCAATAAATGGAGTGCTTCGATGATATCCGGATTAATAGCATCGAAATTTGTATCGAGATATATTTCCAAAAGTTTTTATGAAAAAAGGATTCTTATATGTTGGTTTGTCTCTCTACGGTAATTTTTTGAAGACTTTAGGGTAATTAGACAGAGACTAACTGTTTAACGTGGATTCCAAATTACTAACAAACATCCAAGTCACCGCCAGGATTAGAACCTGAAGCCTGTGATACCAATGGCCAGAGAGCTAGCCAATTGGTCATCAGGTCGCTAAACACCACATTATGAATCAAATATTAATTATTCATCAACTTTTATCCAAGCTTAAAAATGTTAAATATGCATTGTTCCAAAAGGCATTGTTATATATTATTTAATAATAGCCACATCTAGTTACCAGCCACAGTTGACCATCAGGCAGCTGTTATATTTTGGAGAGAAAACATTTAAAAATATGCATAAAAATTTTAGTCATCCTAAAAGACATTTAAAAGAGTATTTCAACAGTTTAAAAGAGTATTTTCATTTACGGAATACTATATTAGAATTTTTCATGCAAATTAATCAGATGGGGATTAATGCTGACCAAAATATTATGCTTTGGACATAACATTATGATATCATTCTTTGAGGGTTTCAACAGTTTGAAAGAGTATTTCCATTTACAGATTACTATAGTAGAATTAATTTGATGGAGAACAGTTATTAATATAAAACAGGTTATAAAACAGGAAATAATGGCTAATAATTCAGTTTGATCTACACTTTTATACAAAAAACCTCCACTTTAATTTATTTTTCTCCACTGTTTCGGTTTTTTGTAATGATATGTAGTTATATCATTTTTTTCACACGCTTTTATAGCCATGAATCTGAGGAATAAATTGCTTTTGGTAAAGGCAAAGAAAACTTTTCATATATAGAATCTAATCTAATATTTTTTATTATTATTATTTAAAGTTTTTTTTTTATTTAAATTTTTATAAAAATTTTTTAAAATCAAAGTCTATTAAAGCTACCATCGTAAATTCATTCAATAAATTCTTCCAAAAGGTTCATTGTTATCATATGAAGCAAAAATTAATTTGCTTTTTACTTCGCAATTCAAGTTAACTCTATAAAAAATTTTAAGTTTAACTTTATTATGGTGGATATGAATAAACGATATCACATTAAAAAAATTTCACACCCTATTCGGAAATTAGTGCAATTTGTGAATCTCCCCTGAAGCCATGAATTTGTCAACAAGAAAGTCCCCAGCGCTCCCGATGCAATCGGTTCTTGCGAGTGTAAAATCGCAACAGTTCGACACGACTATAAAAAAAAAAAATAAAGAAAAAAAAAAAAGAGAGAAATAGAGAAAAGAAAAGAAAGAAAAGAAAAATAGGAATTTTCCTGAATGAAGAGGGAGAGAAAAAAAAAAATCCTACATATGTATTTCTGTGTATTCCTTTTGCGGTAATAACAATAACAATACTCGTATGAAAATCTCCATTCCCACACCTACCACCCGCTGTTGGTGATAATGGGACGAATATGAGAGGAGTTTTATTGTGGTCAAAATATCTTCGTGTTGCCGATTTCCAGCATTGCTCAGGATATGGATATGACCTTCGGTGTGTTGGTTCATTAGGTTAGCAGGGAATTTTTGTACTGTGTCATTGTGCAATAGTCCCATTAGGTACAGGTGTTGCAGGTTGTACGCCAGTGTCTACTTCCTACAGTACAAATTATGAATTTTCAAACTGCAGCACTTCAGGAAATTAAGGTTCACTGATTTTTGCTTAACTTGCAAAAGTATTGCGTGTCGAAATTGGATTTGAGGATGTACCTACTTCATTTTATTTTTAGTTCTGTTTACGGAAGTTACTATAGATGTTTAGAAATTTGGAAGATTGTACGTGAGAAGAAGTTTAGTAAATGGAATGAAAATGCTTCAATATAATATAACTCCAATTCTAAACTTTTTTTTTTTCATTAGTTTTATAGTGGAGTTTTATTGTGGTCAAAATATCTTTACAACATTGCTCAGGATATGGATATGACCTTCAGCGTGTTGGTTCAGCACGCTAGCAAGGAATTTTTGTACTCTGTCATTGTGCAATACTATTCCCATTTGGACTCGAACTTATACGTGTGTTACAGGTTGTATAGTACACTAATGTCTGCTTCCTTCCCTCAAAAATTACTGAATTTTTTAAACTGTAGTACTCAGGAAGTTAAGGTTCAGTGATTTTGCTTAACTTGTAAGTATTGTAAGGGATGAAATTGAATTTGAGGATGTGTCAACCTGATTTTTATTTTTAGTTCTGTTTACGGAAGTTGGATTCTTAGAAATTTGGAAGATTGTACATGTGGAGATGTTTAGTAAATGGAATGAAAATGCTTCAATACAATATGACTACAATTCTAAACTTTTTTTTTTTATTTCATTATAAAATGCTTATTTCGTTTACTTCATTTCTTGCCAAAAAAAAAGTATATTGATGCACGTTTTAACCAAATCATTTACCCGTAAATAAATAACATCAATGCGTAATTGAACCTGATCAGATTAATTGCTAATTATTTTGAATTTGTTTTAACAAACTAACGAAAATGAAAACATCAATACGGAACTGAATTTGGATACGAATTTTTTAACATGAACAAAAATGAAAACATCAATACGGAATTGAACCTGATCAGATTTATTTTGAATTTATTTTAACAAACAAACAAAAACGAAAACATCAATACAGAAATGAAATTGATCAGATTTATTTTGAAGTTGTTTTAATAAATTAACAAAAATGAAGACATCAATACGAAACTGAACCTGACCAGATTAATTAGTAATTATTTTGAATTTGCTTTTTAGCAAACTAACGAAAATGAAAACATTAATAACATAACTGAAACTGATCAGATTAATTTTTAATTATTTTGAATTTGTTTAACAAACTAACGAAAATGAAAACATCAATACGGAACCGAACTTGATCAGATTTATTTTGAATTTGTTTTAACAAACTAACAAAAAATGAAAGCATCATTACGGAACTGAATCTGATCAGATTAATTATTAATTATTTTGAATTTATTTCTGTTTATAAATCAAAACATACATGAATTTACCTGCTTAAGCTTTCCTATGAAACCGACGATGAATTGTTTCTTTTACACTTTTATACAAAATAAGCAACTGAATGTTGTAATTTAATTGCAACAATGCAACCACAATGTATGTGTAATATCTATTAGTAATTCTAATAACGTATAAAATTTATTATAATTACAGTTTTCAATTATATATAACAACGTAATAATGGGAAATGCAGCAACAATTAATTAATAACAATTGCATAAGACAATTAAATTCATTGTTCAATATCATTTGTTGCATAACTGCTTTTATACAATGCTAAGCAGAAATTAATTTAGTTTATTTCTAGTGAATAAATAACACTGAATTTAAGGACACGTCATTCTGATTTTATTTTTAGTTATGGCTATGGAAGTCAGCTGATTTTAAATTTGACCACTGTATTTATTACAAAGGAATTTATTACAATTTAATCCGTAGGTTCCGGTCTGATATGACAGTAGAGCGAAGGGGTAACACCTCTACCCTTTAAAAAAAAAATCGAAATCTGGCAGTTGGCAGATGGCCTTGGCCCATCATGGATACCATGCGCTAATGAAGAAGAATTTATTGCAAAAAAATTAAAACCACTTGTTATTTTATGTTTCATATATTTATAATATAATGCTTGGGTCTAAAGCTCTACATAATTGTTATAGCTTCATGAACGAATTATCAATTTGGGGATAAGATTGACCATGAGGCTATCAAAGTTAGGACTTTTAAAAGACAATCGCATAGAATTTTTGAAATTCGTCAGTTGTCCTTGTTCCAAGTTCTTGATTCATTATATTTCATCAGCGAAAAAATATATATGTATATATATTCACACATGTTTGTGCTATCGAAAAAATAACTTATCTTTTCTTAGTAGTTTTCTGAGCAGTTTCTTAGTGAAAATTATTAGAACACATCATATTTTCTTTCACCCTGTGCGGCCTGATGGCTAATTGGCTTTAGTACCACAGAGCCTTGAATAGAGCCACTTGAGCCACAGGCTCTGGATTTGGTACCACAGACTTTTTAGGTTCGAATCTGGCGATGGCATGAATGTTTGTTAGTGGTTTTGGAGTTCACGTTAAACAGTAGGTCCTGGTCTAATTAGCCTAAAGCGTGCAAAAAGTGACCGTAGAGCGACAAACCAAACCATACTTCTCACCGTGAATCTGAATGCACCAGGGCTAGATAAAAAGTCTTAGAGGTAGAGGATAGGTAGAGGGATCGGAGTTTTCCCAAATGGGATAAAAAAATAATAGCAAACATATATGTAGGAAAATGCCACAATAAAAACAGAAAAAGGAGATAAATAATGGAAATATATTCGCAAATAAAGATAAAACAAACAAAAAGAACCCATTTAAGAAAATAATATTTAAAAAAAATAATTTATTGGAAACTTAAGAGTTTCAAATTGTCCTTTTCTAAACGATAAGAACAAACAAAAATTCAAACAACCGGTTATTTTGATTTTGTTAGAGATGAATATTTTGATAGATAAATACTTTATCTTCGAAATAAAAGTATTCTTAGACGATGGATTTTTAAGAATAAATTTTTTATCCATACTATCGATTATAATATTTTTAATTTTATATAATAATATTAATATTATAATATAACTATCGATATATATATATATATATATAATTTTTATCCATATTATCAGTATCGTGGATCGATACTGAAAATACAACAGAATGTAAAAAGTCGGTGTAAAATCCGAACAAAGGCATTGCTGCATAAAGGCATATAATAGACAGAAAATTACTGTAATTACTTTCATATGTATGAGTAATAAGAAAAACACCTAATATATTAAACGACTGCATGAATTTTTACATTTTTCAAGAACAATTTTAAATACGACAACTAATAATTTTTATTTTGGTTTAATTCTTAGACTAATTACTTTTCTAGATTTAATTTACTTAAGTAGTATTAATTTTTAAAGATACAATTTTCATTAGTTTACTGTTTACTATGATTTGTTTTACAGAATGAAAATTTAGTCCTTAAAATTAGAAAAGTTTGCCCATGACTGTATAATATTTTTAAATATTATTTTTGTCATCAAAAAAAAGGTTAGTTTGAAAAAATATTATGCTGGTTTAAAATCGTTATTCAGATTTAAAAAAAAAAAAAAAAACGAATTTTATATACACAAGGAAAGGAAAGGACAAAAAAAAAAAAAAAAAAAAATCATAGAAAGCAATTGTACAGACACAGATTGTCTGTAGATTGTTAAGTTACAGTAGACACAGTTACGAATTTGTCTAAATATCAAAATATAGTCAAATTAATAAGCAAGTAAGAAAATAATAAAACATAATGTTCACAAAGATTTCGTGTACAGCCCAAAAACTATATGGTAACTAAGCAAATCAAACAGACAGAAACATTTTTTAAATCTCACATCTTACATTTAAAAATATACTTTAGATATGAATTAAATTATTTTGTTGTATCAAGAATGAAAACTCTAAATATTTTTCTGTATTGTAGTATTAAAAACATTGACATTTCAGATTTTTGAATGAAATGCAGAATTGATTTTATTTTCATGGTTTAAAACCGCATAAAATGGTATAAAAATGCACCAGACAAAAAACAAGTAATATATATAAAAAAAAAAAAAAAAAGTCAATTCATACTTTTTTTCATTCTATTGCAGAAAGTCCTTTATAAATAATTTTCATTCATTTTTTTTAAGTTTATCTGGAGCCATCTATTGGTAGATACATGCAACTTAAATCTAAAAAACAAATTAATGAATTAAATTTAATTACTGAATTAATATTTGAAAAAAAAAAAAAACTATATTAACATCCAGTGTCATCCACTAAAAGTTAAAAAAAAAAAAAAATGCATTTGAACTTGAGTGGATGAATAAGAAATATTTTATGAACGATTGAAAATTTGATAAGATATATAGGGAGAGTGTGAGCTAATAGAAGGAATTGAATAAGAGTTGGTTTCATCAATAAAGGGATGGCATGAGATAAAATAGAGTATCAAGTTGATAGTTGAATATATATATCAAGTTGATAGTTGAATTAACTGGAAAAATGCTGGCTGCTATTACTTGATACCTTCGGCAGTATTAAATGCAATTCCAATAAAGTTCTTGTTAATGATTTCGGTATGGATATGGTTGCTGAACATGAATCTGAGTGGATGGCAGAAAGCGAGTTGAGTTTTCGAGACGAGAATGTTTGGTGCCAAACTCGACTAGTGATAACTAACTGAAAGCTTCCATATTCATGTTGGTTTGGTTTGTCACTCTACGGTCATTTTTTGCACGCTTTAGGCTAATTAGACCGGGACCTGCAATTTAACATAGATTCCAAATCACGAATACGAGAGCTTTCATAGAGTTAGATAGGATGGTCTGATTATAATTATGGAAGTTTTGGATTTCGTAGTTAGAAATACTGTCAAAGAAATCGGTGGGAAATATTAAGAATAAACATCTTTATTAACTTTTATTTTAAATAGAGTTTTTAAAATGTAAGCTTCTTATTGGGTATGAGGTTTGTTTTGTCTCTGTACGTTCATTTTTTAAATTTGGGATAATTAGACTGGTATCTACAGTTTCAAGTGGATTACGAACCGCTAACAAATATTCACGCCACCACCAGGATTCAAGATGAAGCCTTAGTACCAAAGGCTAGAACGCTAGCCAATTAGCCATCAGGCCGTTGTTCAGATTGAAATTGGCACGATAAATCCATTAATCAGAATGTGATTCTATTGGTTTCAGAAACAAGGGGAGGATGGTGCGATTCAAATTCTTCCAGATATCCATTTGGAATTGTTCAAAACTGTGGTGGCACATCATGTTAAGAAATAAAATATAATAAATTTATCAGGTTGGTAGATGAGTTATACAGAATAATTGTTGGTGCTATTATTTTAGATCTTAGATAGTAGAAATTTTAAATTTATCGAAAGTTTTGATTGATGTGATTACTGAACATGAAGTAGTCTAGTAGATAGCTATTCGAGTTAAGACAATTCGATTGGTGAACATAGGAAGATTATGCCAAATTCTATTGATGAACATAGGAAGATTATGCCACATTCGATTGGAGAACATAAGAAGGTTATGCCCTATTCAATTGGTGAATATAGGAAGATTATGCCAAATTCTATTGATGAATGTAGGAAGATTATGCCAAATTCGATTGTTGATGTCTGTGTTATTTTATTACGAAACCTTCAGATTTTTTTTTCCACTCACACTGTATATGTGACAGACACTATTAAAGTTGTAGTTAACTACGAGTTTATTATAAAAGACAATGCAACGATTTGTATACTCTTTCTGGGTTGTTAATGGTCAGATAGGCCTTGAGTATTACGTAATTATTTGCATACTTCTTCATTAATGAAACTTATTATCAATCTCAGCAACTGTAGAGAAAGAAAGTGACTCAAACGTACCTTCCTCCTTCTTAATCACGAGCTAAACACGGCACATTATTCACGGACGATCGTCTTTCACAGGCGAAGAGGCAGGAAACAATGGGGGTGGTGAAGTCCGTATTTGCTCTCAAGAGGGAGCCAGGTTTGCCAATCATCAACGAGTGCTTAACAGAGCAAACCAGAGGGGAGGACATTGGTCATTGTTTTCGAAGGGATATTGGGAGGATTCCTGGCAATAAAACCAGCGGATAGAGGGATTCGACTGTCCACCTGCCAGCAGTGTCAACAGTCGGAAGGAGAAGGGGAAGTTAACTCGACTCTTTCAGGAAAGTGTACCGACCAGAACATTTTTCACCAGTGCCCCTTCAATCTAATATTTCACTCAACTGGTCACTTTGACGTTTTCTAAAATGCTACTAAGGCACTATGTCTATTGGTTATGTTTTTTACAAACAACTAAGAAAGCTTCAGCCCAATATTTTATTTATTGATGTCCTTAGTGATGTTTTTTTTTTTAACAAGCTTAAATTATAATATTCATTGACATAAAAAATTTATTCTAGACATGATTCTTTTGTAGATTTATCTAGACTTGATTTAGTTCAGTCCAATATTTTATTGACATCCAAAGTGATGTTTTTTTTAACAAGTTTAAATTATAATATCCATTGCCTTATTAAAAAATTATCTAGGCCTGATTCTTTTTTAGGTTTATTTATTCTTGATTCTATTCTAGACTTTCTATCCAATATTCAATTCAATAATTTATTTATTAATATCCTTAGTGATGTTTTTTTTAACAAGCTTAAATTACATCATTATATATAAAATTTTTTTCTAATGCAGCTGGCAAACAGACATGGACGTCTTGGATGCCTTAAGGCAAGCGCTGCACAGATGTTACTCACTTTGCATTACCTAGGGGGCGCGTGTAATTTGAAGATACGGAAGCGGAGTAACAATGCCCCCGCAACGCTCTACGATCCTATTAGGACCGGGACCTACGGTTTAAAGTGGATTCCGAACCACTACAAACATTCATGGCACCGCCGGGACTCGAACCCGAAACATGTGGTACCGAGCGCCAGAGCGCTAGCCACTCGGCCATTCAGGCCCCATTATAATATCATTGTCTTATTAAAATTTTATCTAATCTTGATTTAGCTTCAATCAATAATTTCTTTATTGGCATCCTAAGTGATTTTTTTTAAAAGCATAAATTATAATATGCATTGCCTTATTAAAAATTTATTTATTCTGATTCTTTTGTAGATTTACTAGTCTTGATTTAGCTTCAATCCAATGTTTTATTCATTGATATCCTAAGTGATGTTTTTTTTTATTAACAAGATTAAAAATTGTAATATCCATTGCCTTATTAAAAATTTATTTAATCTTGGTACTTTTATTGTGTCTCATAAAATTTGAATTTAATTATTTATTTTTGAACGTCATTAATTATTATGATTTAAAATCGATGAATAATTATATTTGTTAAATTCAGTTTATAGTTCTCATACCAAATCTTGTTTAAAGTAAAACTTTGAAATTCTGTTTATTAAACTTCATGTTTAAATTTCTTTAAAAAACTAAAACACTGCTGCTTAATTTTATTTAAAGTTCTTAATCTATCTTAAACGCAAGCATGATGTTAATGGTAATTTTTTTCTACAAAGCTATTCAAAATCTCCTATTTACAGTTTCATTTGTTATTCAATTTATTGTGTTTTCTCACTGGATATTACAGACTAAACACCTAGATGATTTAGAATTAGCAATTCCTCCACTCATATGTTAATATATTGTGGACGATATATGAATTGAGAATATTTGGAATATTCTATTGCAATATACAATTCAGTTATATTATTGATAAATACTATGTAGCAAGAGAGTTAATAATTTAATTGTTATACATTCGCCATTTGTAATTGATCAATAAGTTAATAACAAAGCAAAATGTACAAAGTTTGGAAATTTCTTTTAACTAGTTTCAACAAAATGTGCAAACACTTGCTTATAATCCCTTTATATTTCCTTTAGGTGTGTTTAAAGGAAAAAAAAAAAAAAATCTTTGTAAAAATTAAAATTGATTAAATTTTACTTGTCTTAATATATTATTGTGTATCAAAATAAAAATCCAATATAATTCAATTTCAATTTTAGAAATATTTTTTACGGTATCTGAGGTTTATTTAAATATCTAAAAGATTAAAATTACATAAAAAAAGAAAATTGTTTCCTTTTATATTTGCCGTTATGTTTAGCTAATTATTTTTTTTTATTCTTAGCTATTTAAAATTATTTTTTTATTCTTAGCTATTTGCAATTATTTTTTATTCTTAGCTATTTGCAATTATTATTTTAATTTTATTTAACATTTTTATTCGTTTTCATTCTTATTTCTTCCATCCATCTATTGTCCAAATTCATTCAGATATTTAAGAAACATAATTTATTTTTTCCAAATTAAATTTTATTTTGCACTAATTGGATAGTTGATAATTGCAGTTTAATTACAATATTCACAGGTGTTTACAAATAAAATATGTTTTCTTCTTCATTGGCGCATCAGCCCATTATGGGCGAAGGCCGTCTACTTAATGGCAGATTTCGAGACAGGAGATACCCATAGAATTGTTTACAAGGTAGGGTTGTCAGCCTACGCCCAACGTTCTACAGTCATATTAGGCAGTGACCTACGGTTTAAAATGGTTTCTGAACCAATCATGAACCAAATATCCATGGCACCCCGGGATTCGAATTCGAAACCTGTGGCACTGAGCTTGAATTAGCTTCCATAACAATTGATTTATTCGAAATAAATTTTTAAAAAGAGACTGCATACCTTCTGATAAATTCATTCAGTTAATGAAGTCTCTTAATTATTAACTTACTTATGTATATAGGGTCGAAATTATTATTATTTTTATTTATTATTTTCTATTTTTTTACAATTCATTATATCATAATTTACTTATTATGTCAAGATATTTGTTTAATATACAAAATATATTTTAATCTATTCATTTGAATGGTGATTGATGAAGAAAAAAATTGCCCCTAATAAATCATCTAATCACATAACTAATCGCCACTCAGTTATATGTAGGATTTTTATCTTATAGTCGTATATGGATCATTTGGTTAAGAGTGTAATTAAACAGCGAGACACTCTTCAACCACTTGTTTAACTTGATGTTATTCAAAATAGTCAAAGTATAAATAATTTCAGCTCTAAAAACTAATAATTTTAGAATATTGATCTACAGGCTTTAATTTGCTACCATAAAGCATTCAATTTTTTTATATATATACACTCAAGAGTCACTAAACATTATGACCACCCCTACATTTTGCAATGAACTTTCGCCTGATGACGTGGAAGGCACGTGATCAGGTGGAAATGGTATTTAACTGGTATTAAGTGGTGGTATTAATCTATGCCAAGGCGGGTTGAAGCTGTGTTGCGCAGCACAAAGGTGGGCCAACTCGTTATTGACAGGTGGTCAATGTTTTGGCTCTTGAGTGTACATTTGTAGCTATATTTATGGAAAAATATTTTAATACTTTTTTTTTTTTGTAAAATGATGTAAATTCATGAAATCATAATTTTAAATTAAATTACTGGGGCATTGATACGCTAATTATAATTTTTTATTATCGTTTTGCCCCAGTTAAAAGTTAGTCTCCTTAAAGCAGCACAAAACAAATTCTTTGAGTATTTCTGTTTTATGTATTCTATGAGTATTTCGTTTTTTCGTTTCATGTATTTTATGTGTATTCTATGAGTATTTCGTTTTTCATTTCATGTATAAAATTATTTCAAATGCATAAAAATGTATCAAATACATATTATTTTCATGACAGATTACCATAATTCCCCCTTTCTTTAAAAATAAAATGGATTTTAATGTTAATAAAAGATAATATCCATTAGAAGAAAAATAATCATTACCTCTAATAAAAACCTCATTTTAAATAACACGATTTATATCATTCAATCCATTGATCATCACTCAACCAAAAAATCTATGTTTGTTTCAATTTTGCTTAATGCATTAAATATATAATATTATGTTATAATTATTAATTGCGATATTTTTTGTGCTCGTAATGGCAAAAATAAATAAATAAATAAAGAATATATGCAAAAATTAAAAAAAAAAAACTATACAATTTTTGTATAATTAAATGCATGTTTTTTTACAAATTTCAATTTATTGCTTGGTTTGTTGCTCTACGGTCAATTAGTGCACACGAGGACTAAACAGACCGGGACCTACAGAGTAAAGCGGATTCCGAACCAGTACAAACTTCAATGCCCCAGGATACGAACCAGGATACGAACCAGGCCTGAAAAAGACATGATATTGTTACCAAAAGTCTAGAACGTTAGCCAACTGACCATCAGGTCACATGGAATTTTATGATGATGACAACACAGAAAGAAAAGCGTAGTATTGTTACTTTTTTTTTCTATATCCACTTTGAGAAAAGTTTCATTGCAGCAAGCCACTTGGCAATAGGGCCAAGATTCCGAACCACTAACAAACCTCCATGCCACCGCCAGGATTCTCATCTGAAGCCTGTGGTACCAAAGGCAAGAGCGCTAGCCGTTGGCCATCAGGCCGCTCTTTTTATTGCAGCATTTATACAATTCTAACGATTGTTAATTTGTCGACATGGCAGATTATGCCGGCATAGATTCAAGTTGATAATTCTAGTTTCTACTATTTTATATTTCGAGATAATAACTAATTACCTGATAATAATAATATTTAATAATAATAATTATTAATTTAAATAGTTATTTTTTAATGCATCAAATACATAATTATGATTTTTTTTTAATCATGGCAGAGAAAAATCAGTGTTCCCTATGTGAAAAATACAAAATTGGCTTTGGCATATTTTATTGAAATGGGGGCCTGATGGCGAAGTGGCTAGCGCTCTGACTGTCGGTATCACAGGGTTCGAGTCCCGGCGGTGCCATGGATGTTTGCAGTTGTTCGGAATCCACTTGAAACCGTAGGTCCCGGTCTAATATAAGCTTCGCGGGGCTATTGTTATTCCGCGTTCGTAGCTTATTTTTAAGCTACACGCACCTCCTGGGTAGTGCTAAGTGAGTAACGTCGGTGCGGTGCATGCCTTAAGGCATAAAAGCGCCAACTGCATTAAAAAAAATATTTCAAGTTAATAATTATTTATCTGATAATAATAATATTTATTATTAATAATTATTTATTTGAATAGTTATTTTTTATTCATCAAATACATAATTATGATTTTTTTATATAGAAAGAATGGTAGAAAAAAATCAGTTTTTTTTTTTTGTGTGTGCATGTGTGTACAATACAAAATTGTTCAGGATATATTCCATTAAAATGAACGAGATCGATGAAGACCAAGAATTATTATGCATAATAAAAATCTCATTAAACGTCATTATTAAAACTCTCATTAATCTACACGGAAAAAAAAAAAAAAAAAAAAAAAATCCCAACGTCGGGAAAAAATTATTGTAGAGTAATGAAATTAGAAGAATGAATTTGTCTTGTTGACATGTTTAATTGATTAAATTTTAAAGATCACAGGTTAATTTAAGATCAAGAAAATGCATTTCAAATGTAAAATACTGTTACATTAATAGCCGGTGTAACCTCCAGAATTTTGAATGCAAGCTTGTAAACGTGCATATCTATCTATCTATCTCTATCTCTATATATACCATCCAATACTATTTTTACACGATGTTCCTATTTTGCCAGCAACCTGTGCCTTCCATCAAGCTTCTTTAAGCCAGTCCCCGAAGTCAATTAGCAAGCCATCCAAAAAATCGATACAAGCCCAAATCCAGCTTCTTTTCCTTTTCATGCGTCTTCATAATCCTTCACACCTCTTTGCTGATAGCGAGCAGATTACTGCCGAGCGGGGGCATCATGGGAGACTGAGCGCGCCAACAGATTGGCGAAGAAAAGACCACCCCCGGGACACCACACCGCCGCATTCATTCCAGTTAATCAGGCATCGTCACTCTATCAAAAGTCAAAAAGCCTGCGAGCCAGAACAAACAGTTTACACACCAGGGTCTACTCTGCGCGGTAATTCCCACAGAGGTGCCGAACTTCTAAATGGAGTTGGGTCATGCCAGGTCAGACCTCAAGCTGACAGGGCCCACACACGAAGATCGGCCCCTACCACGCGCCACACCTGACCACGGACCGGTTTACCTGCCCACACATTAAGGGGCAGGGCCATCTCGGGAGCTGGTTGGTCGTTTCGAATTCCTCTTGCCCACCTATTGTCTTTTGATGAGGGACGTGTTTTCATTTGAAGATCACATTTCAATTTGTTGAAGACAAATCAATATGTCAGTCAGTTTGGTGTATTTCTGTTGTCATGGAATGTTTGATAGTGGGTGGTGATTTTTTTGTGTGGCGAGCATTGTTGAGTTGCATATTATTTTTGAAATTCAGCTGATCATTTCGTTTTTAGTCGGTTTGGGATATTTCATATTATAGAAAGATTAAATTGATTGAAATTTCGAAGATGATATTTTTTTTCTTGGAGCTTCACATTTCAGTTTATTGAAGTCCAATTAACTTTTCAGCTACAAGCTTGGTGTAATTTTATTGTCATGGATTTCTTTTATTATGGATATTGATTGCGGATTGTGGTTATTATGGATTTCTTTGATTGTGGATTGTGATTATTAGGGATTTCTTTGATTGCGGATTGTGGTTATTATGGATTTCTTTGATTGCGGATTGTGGTTATTATGGATTTCTTTGATTGTGGACTGTGGTTATTATGAATTTCTTTGATTGCTGGATTGTGGTTATTATGGATTTCTTTGATTGCGGATTGTGGTTATTATGGATTTCTTTGATTCTGGATTGTAGTTATTATGGATTTCTTTGATTGCGGATTGTGGTTATTATGGATTTCTTTGATTCTGGATTGTAGTTATTATGGATTTCTTTGATTGCGGATTGTGATTATTATGGATTTCTTTGATTGCGGATTGTGGTTATTATGGATTTCTTTGATTATGGATTGGGACTATTAACATTATGTATAGGTTGATCTACATGTCGCGAAACAATTAATAATGCTTGATTGTTAGAATGATCAGATTTACTCGATTATTGAAATTGAATTTATTGATTTACTTTATATTTATAAGTTTTTGAAGGCCGTGTTTTCTTTTATGATTACATTTCAAATTATTCAAGGCAAAGCATCCTTCCAATGGTCAACTTGGTGCATTTTTTTTTTCATTGGAATGTTTGGTTGTTGGTGTGCCGAATTGTATGTTATTATGCTATTTTTTAATTAATTAATTAATTCAAACTGATCAACTCTTTTCTGGCCAATTCAAAATATTCTAATGGTGAATTGATAAAATAATAGCATTTTACAGTTAATAAAATTGAAATAATAATATTTTTCAAAGCAAGTTTATATTTCAAATTGCCCAATGCAAGTTAAATTGCCTCCAAACAGTTATATATACTAATATTGAATTCTAAGTAGTGATTCCTATGGTAAGCAATGTCGAGTTGTATAATATTATAGAATTCAAGTGATTAGCTTGTTTTATAATATTCAATTGATGGAGTTATAGAATTCAATTTATAGAAATGGATGCAATTCAATTTATAGAAAGGAAATATATTTTATTTCATTTCAATATATTACATGTAAATAATGAATAGTAATTAACTAAGAAATAAGAGTATTTTATTATCACGGATTGCTTGATTTTTATCATTAATTCTAAGTAATAGCGAAATTCGTTAAAAAAAAAAAAAAAAAAAAACTCTAAAGTTTTATAAGGGAATAATTGAAGAAAGTAAGTAAAAAAAAAAATATGTATTGAAAAATTACATAAAATACATGGCATTGTCAAATTACTTATTATTTTAATATTTGAATTTTGATCAATTTGTTTCTTGTCAGTTTAGAATATTTAATAAATGAAATGATGTATTTTTTTTTTTTCATTTATTGTCTTTTTTGTGAGGCTCAAAAGAGATGTGGTTTCATTTCAGATCATATTTGACGGTTAGATGGTAGATTTAATTATTTTTCCGATCTATGGGTTTTATAAAGTTTAAAGCCCATGTTTTATTTCCTGTATTCCATTTGAATTTATCCTTAAAATGTAATTAAGGCATATCTATTTGTCGCCAGTCGATTTGCTGTAACCATTCCCAGTACTTTTATTGTGAGCCATAATTAAAACATATATTTGATTTGACATATATATTATTTCGGTATAGAAATTAGTCAACATTGTAGTCACATGTAATAATTATTCGGTATACATTATTAAAGGATGTCATGTGTATTAACTATTCGGTATCATATGTAACAATGTATAAAAATGTTGACAAAATATATGTTGCTCAATGGCATTTAGTAATAGATGGTTTTGATATTTGGGCTATTAAACTGACGGAATTGAGTTTTGAATATTTAATCGATAGAAATAATATAATTATTATATTTATTTATATTATATTATATTAATATTACGATATAAATGGGCTTTCGATGCTCAGTTTGATATATTACATTACAAAATTTTGGCTGTTAACTTTAAAATAAAAATATTTTTCAGGAAATTAATTATTATATATTTTTTATATAATATTATATATTTTTATATATACAATACTTTTATATATTTTTATTTTTAAAATATATTTTTTTAAAATTGTTGTTATGTGAAAATAACTTGGACATTACGTTGAAAATACGTGCTACTGGATGATGTAAAAGAAATAACATTATTGAATTGACTAAGTATGTAAGACTCGTTATAAAGTTAATGAACGAGTCAATTTAGAATTTTCTATTGTGAAAATGTTTATTTATAAGTTTTATTTCTGGTTTTTTGAACTTATTTTTATTATTTTTTTTTTTGTACTTATTTTTATACGAAAAATAACAAAGATTTTGTTGTAAACGATTTCATTTTTGAAAAAAAAAAATGACGATGAATACATTTTATCTATGTAAATTTCATGTCATGATTCCTTTAAATGTGTTAAAGACAAATTTGCCTCATATCATTTTAAAGTCGTCTACTACTGAAGGATTACTGAATGTTTGGCTTTGAAATATTATCTTCAAATAATTATATCAGTTTAATTCGTCTCTATAGGAACATGAGTTCTAAAAGAAAGAGATTTTTCTGGCTATTAATTTATTCATTTTATTACAGCATTTCAATAATTTTCGGCATTTAATTTTATTGATATGATAACAAGAGTAAAAGCGGATGTATGATAAAATTGTTGAAATTTTTATCTCTTTTTTTTGCCTAATACTTTCAATCAATTTCTTTCAACTAATACTTTCCATCAATACAATCAAAAGACAGAATATTTTTTTGTAATAAAAATAATAAATTAGTGAAATAATTAATCTGCTTTCCAACATCATTGTAAATTTATTGTATTTTATTATTACATCTATTATCAACGGGAAACTTGATATGTAACATGCAAAAAAAGAAAATAGATAGAAAAGCCAGTTGAAATATATTTTAGTTTACTAACGAAACGTTATAAACAGAAATAATTTCAATATTTAGTATCATAAAATAAATAACTATATTTAATTTTAATATAATATAAGTAAAATTTTGAATTCTTCTACAGTAATAAAAAATTCGTTAACACTTAACGGGTTGTGTTAACTGGTTTAAGATAATATAAAACTGCCCGTTAGCACTATAAACTCATTTTCTTTCTTTCTTATAGTAGTAAAAATAATTTGATACTTGATTTTCATAGTAACAATTTTCTTTTTTAATAATAATATACAAGACATTTTTTTCTTAAAAATAAACTGAATTCTTCCCTTGTTATTTCATTTTATATACTCAGTATAACTCAGTAAAAGGATATTAAGTCCAAGACTAGAATAAAATTAAAAATATCTTAATCCACATTTTGAGGAATGGAAAAGCATGATGCTAAAATTTGTGATAAAGATTGCATGAATTTTCTTTTAAAATGTTAGACGTAAGAAAGGGTTCAATTTGTTCGTTTTTTATTTCTTTATTAAAAAAAAAAAACGATTATAATTACTTATTTTATTAGTATGAGCAAAATATTTTCAATTCTAATGAAATATTAACTCTATAATCTAATGCTACTGAAAAAGTATAAAATATTTTAAACTATTTTAAAATGTATTAAAAAAATAAGTTTCCTTTAAACACTTCTCGTTAAAAGCCCCAATTTGGAAGTAATTAAGTTGACTTGTGTATAGAAAAACAATTACACATATATTTAAAAAATTATATAATTTCTTGAAATAGCTATTATTAGATAATTGCGATAATTATCCTTTATGTTAAATGATTTGTGTGCTCGTATTTAATTGAGGTATAACTGAAAAATGAAATATTGCTGAACTTACCTCATATTCATGTTTTTAAGTAATACCTCGTATTAATTACTTAATACGAGGTATTACTGAAACAGCGAGAACATATTTAATTGATTTATAACTGAAACATAAGATATTACTGAACTTACATCATGTTCATAGGGCCTGAATGGCCGAGTGGCTAGCGCTCTGGTGCTCTGTACCACAGGTTTCGGTTCGAGCCCCCGGCGGTGCCATGGATGTTTGTAGTGGTTCGGAATCCACTTTAAAACGTAGATCCCGGTCTAATAGGATCGTTGCGGGGGCGCTGTTACTCCGTCCGGCTTATCTTCAAGTTACACGCGCCCCCTGGGTAATGCAAAGTGAGTGACGTCTGTACAGCGCTTGCCTTAAGGCATCCAAGACCAAGCTGTCTAAGTGTTTGCCAGCTGCATTAGAAAGAAAAAAAAACATCATGTTCATGCCTTTATATCACATAATGCGGGGCATTATTGAATCATTGAGAACGTATTTAATTGAAGTATAACTGAAACATGAGGTATTGCTGAACTTCATTTTCATACCCTTACATTACTTAATATGAGGTATTACTGAAACATCGAGAACATATTTAATTTAGAATCAAATCCTCCATTAAAGGATGTCACGAACAATTGTTAACATACTTCTTATTTTAGGCATGACGTAAAATATAATTTACTGATATAAGTTATTATCAGTTTATCTTATTAATAATTTATTAAGGCTTTAATTAATGAATTTCATAATCTTTATTATTATGATGTGCAAACATGAGGGTGCCATTGTATGATGTCCGTGATATCAAGACAATTTTTTAAGCTAACAAATAAACCTGAGATTGTTCAAACATAACTTAAGATCTGTGCTTCGGACTTTATGATACTTTTAAGGATGCAAAGATTAGATTAATTACTAAAAAAAAACTGAAAAAATTCATGATTTTACGCATTTTGATAACATTTATGAAAGTGATGTCATCACAAGCATACAAAAAAAAAAAAAAAAAAAAAAAAAAAAAAAAAATACCTCTATATTTTATCGGTCAGTTTGAAAAAAAAAAAAAAAATAACAATTCAGAGGAAAAAAATATATATATATATGCTTCCATGCTTTTCAGTAATTGAAACGAGATGAATATTTTAAAATGACTTTTTAAAAAAATTTGTATTAAATAATTTGTTTATTCTCAAAAATTGCAATATTGATGTCTCTACACTTTTCTACATTTTTTTTTTTTTTTCTCTCCATAAATTCCTTTGGGGCAATGAACTATATTGTTTATCTTTCGATGAATTGTAATAACTTTTTAATATCCTTTGGCAAGTTTTCAACTATTCCAATAATTGGCTAGCACTCTGGACTTTGGTATCACAGGCTTCAGGTTCAAATCCTGGCGGTGGCATGGATGTTTGTGAGTGGTTCGGAATCCACGTTAAACTGTAGGTACCTGTCTAATTAGTTCAAAGTGTGCACAAAATGACCATAGAGCAACAAACCATTCCAATAACTTTTGATACCTGTTCAACTGTTAATTATCCTACAAACATAGTTGTCATTGTCTAAGTGTTCTTCTTGTTCTTCATAAGTTCGTTGTTTATCTATGTTGATAAGTGTTTTATCATCTAGTTTATTAATGTTCAATTCAATGTAGTTAACTACGTTAACGGAACGTAGATTAAGATCTGATCTAACACTATCAAACTAAAGCCGTTATCCACACTTCTATTATGCAATTCGTTACTTTAAAAAATGAGTTTCAAACAAATGAAACCTTTCGCATAATGCGGTATATGCTTCCAAAATATTCTTATATTGCTAGCTCTTAATTCATTGAAAGGGGAAACACCGAAATATAATTCCATGCTTAGTTGTACATATATATATAATATACGATAAATTGTCATATATTATTGTACAATATTTATTCAAATTGCAAGTATTGTACAACTTGAAACTTAGCCTAAATTGGTTGTTGAATGAATTAAAATACTAAATAAATGCTATATATGATCTTCAATTGCTTTGTTAATAGAAAACGTTGGCTATGTTATAGTTAATTTTATTGATGATTATTTGAGTGGTTAATGAACTTGATTGATGACCTTGACTGATTTCTGCTTCAAGGAATTGGTTATTATTGAACGCTGATAGATTAAGAAAGCGCATACAGCCACTGTCTTTTTATTATTCATTTCGATCGTATTACGCATAATGAAAAATTGGTGAGTGAATTTCATTTTTTATCATTATTTAAACATTAGATTCATTTAGTTGCTGTATAGAGCATGAATATTTTAAAATTTGAAAATTATCAATCAAGCTGTTAAAAAAAGTAATTCAACAAGCTTTATATAAGAAATACACTCAAGAGGCAAAACTTAGCCACCACCTACATTTTGCAATGAACTCGCCTGGATGACGTGGAAGGCACGTGATCAGGTGGCAGTGGTAAACTGCTGATGGAGAATCTGAAGAATCATTCTTTCACTTAATTCTGTGTGTGATGGGAAGGCTGCGGATCTATTTGATAGAGGGTAGATTCTAATGGCTAGAAAGGCTCGGAACAAGTATTTCCGAAACTCGTGGGTTGCTCGCGATCTACAGTTGTTAGTACTTATGCAAAGTGGATGAATGAGCGGTGAAACCAGCAGTAGACGACATGGTGTTGGTCGTCCACACGCTATCAAAGAAAAGATCGTCGGAACTGTCTCGCATGGTGAAGCAAAACCGAGCCAGACAGTGGCTCAGCTGTCAGCCCAATACAATGCAGGGCCAAGTAGAATAGTATCCGGAGCACACTGTTCAGCGGACACTGTTGGATATGGGGCTACGCAGCAAACGTCCCACTCGTGTGCCTTTGCTGACCAAGCGTCATCGCCAACTGCGCCTGCGCTGGGCCGGGGGAACATCGTGACTGGTCCATGGATCAGTGGGAGAGTCGCCTGGTCAGATGAATCACGGTTTGTCATTCATCACGCCGATGGCCAGTGTCAGGATACGTCGTCTTCCAGGCGAACAGTTGCTGCCTCAATGTACAGTAGGTCATACACAGGCCGGTGGTGGAGGTATTATTTTGGGGGACGTTCTCTTGGGCGTCTCTGGGACCCGTGATTGTGTTAGAGCAGATAATGAATGCTACAGGGTATCTGAACATCATTGCGGACCAGTTGCACCCTACATGGCCTCTGTTTTATGGAATGTTCCAAAAGGACAACGCCCCTTAAAATTGTGTTGGAGTGGTTCCAGGAACATGATGCTGAATTCCAGTTAATGTCCTGGCCGCCTAACTCACCAGATCATATTCCGATATGTCATGGGACGGCAGCTCAGAGTTCAAAAAGACCACCAATTCGCAATATCTCGGATTTGTGTGACCGTTGCTTAAACATCTGGTACAATCTACCAAGGACTTGTGGCCTCCATGCCAAGGCAGGTTGAAGCTGTGTTATGCGCCAAAGGTGGGCCAACTCGTTATTGACAGGTGGTCATAATGTTTTGGCTCTTGAATGTAATAATAATAAAATAAATGAAATAAATATATCTATAAAAATTTTAGAAAATATTATCTATATTATCTACAAATTTCTCTTCTGTGTTTGGAAGGTGTTTTTTTATTTTTTTATCAAATTTGTATTTTAAAAACATTTGTTAGCATATATATTATATATATATATATATATATATTTTTATATCGTATTGTCTGTAATATTTATATTGTAAAATTATATAAATTCATGGTCGTTTTTATAAAGTTCTATAATAAAATTATAAATTACAAAAATGTTCGTCGAAACATTAGTTACTTGTCTTCAATTGTCTATTTTTTTAAAATAACAATTATGGATAAGCTAACATATTTATAAGCTATTTCATAAATAAGAAATTTCTTTCATATTTATTTAAATAGGATTATTCTTATTACAATTCAGTATGTTATCATTGGAATGGAATGATTTAACTACAAGAATTTTTATTTCTAATAATAATTTTTAAATACTAAATTGCCTTCAAAAATTAAAGAAAAAAAAAAAGTTGCTTTTTGCATTTATAATGTATATCATGATTTACGTAAATTTTAGAAAACAAACTTCAAAAACAATTATATTAGTCAACAGAAAGTGTTTTATAAGCAAATAAAAGTATAAAAAGAAAGGATTTAACATGAAATTGAAAATATTTCAACTAAAAACGTTAAACAAAATTCATCATTGAAATATCTTGTTCTCATTAGAAAAATGTATATGATGGTGTCGATGGTTATTGATGTTTTTACTTTGTAATGATTTATCTCTATGAAAAATCTCTCCTCCTAGGCAGTCAAAACTCACTTTAATATGAAATTATTATTGTCGTAAGTTTCATTTAATTAACAAATACAAAAAATATTTTTAAAGCAATTAATAAACATCTTTATAATAAACGACGATTATAAACTTGACATCTCGAAAAGAAACAAGAATTTCTACAATTAAGATAAAATCGTCAGTTACATCTTTCTTTTTTCAATAGTATCATGTTTTTCTGCACCAAAATATGATACCGACGAGTTGAAAATATGTACAAATTATGAATAATACCTTTTATTGACAATAGATGGCAGCAGATGTTTCGTAGTTTTCATTTTTCATTTTTTTTTTACTAATTTTTGATTTATTTTCATATTTATTAATTCCATAAAATTGATACACATGGTAAAAATTTTTGAAAACAATAAATATTTAAAAGTTAAAAATAGAAATTTGAAATTGTGCAAAATTAAATGTTTTCCTTTTTTCAAATTTTCATGTTTCAAAACTAATTGAAAGAATTTAAAATTCAATACAGTTGATATTAAAAAAAAAAAAAAATTTTTTTAAATCTAATTCAGTAAATATTTATTACAGAAAAGGACTTTTATAAATAACCGATAAAAATTATAAAAAAGCACTTTATAAATAAAATAATTTAAAAATATAGTTTATATTAAGTCAAATTTCGGTTAAAAACTTTACAATTAAATATTTCTTAATATTCTAAAAATGATATTAATTATATATTGTTATTTAATCAAATAAAGTGTATAAATAATTTTAAATATTCTTTTTTAAATTATTTTGATATGTTGGGTAGTCTATGGTTTTTGCTAATATCAATGAACTAGTAAAAATAAAAAAGTTAATTTCAAAAGCATTAATAATTTTATTAGAAAATAACATTCTTCTCATAAAGAATCTATTTTATTCTTAAAAATAATTTGTAAAATGCTGATTCAAATTTCTATTAATTATATTATATTTGTTGTAAACAAAACATGTTGTTTATTTCTCATTTATTTTCATAAAATGTTCTAGATGGCAGCAGGGCTTAAGACATTTAAAGTTTATACTAATAAATCGATTATATAAATATCTGAAAATGTAAATTTATATGATTTAAAATGAATTTTGAAATGAATATGATGATTAATCTACCAATTTCTTACTAGAAAAAGATTTGATTTTTGTAATGACATTTTTGTGTATTTTAATTTTTACACTGAATTTTCATTTGGTTTCCCAGTATAATTTTATCATTCATTGCTTATTTATATATTCTTTAACACTGTTCTTTAGTTTTAAAAATTAAAAAGATTATTTTTCAATAATTTTAAAGCAGATAGAATTATCCTTATAATAATAAATAAATTAAAAAATAAAGGTAAAAAATATTTCTAGTTAATATAACCTTATTAAACACTTTTTTAGAAATAAATTTTACTAAAGTATATTTAGGTATATTAACACTTAAGAAATTAATTAGTTTAAGGAAGACGACAATTTGTCTTGGAAGGATTTTTTTCTATTTGCAAGAAGTTTTCAATTAAAAATAAGAATACATCTATATGTGTTTAGAAATTTGCCCAAAAATATAAGGCAACCCTTAAAAATGTATGAAACAATTTTATTATAACTAAAATTTTACTATCATCTCCAGAAGAAACAGATATAAACACTTTTTAGCAGATGATTTGAAAAAATGTTTTTTCCCCTCAGATTTTCTAATAAATAATTTTAAAAATTATAACTTTCGAAAACTTTGCATTTTCGAGAAGTTTGTACCTATTTAACACAGTTGTACTTTATAAATCCCATTACAAGATTACCATAAGGCCGAAATGTTCCCAATATAGACTCTTAATAGCAAACCTAAGGAGCGATAAAATCTTTAAGTGGGCAGGACTTTTTGACATAAGCACCATGGACACCCAATTCAGTAGAAAGATGATTCGAATGCAAATATCAAAACAAGACATACATCATCTTTGATGTATGTCTTGTTTTCGATATTTGTATTCGAGTCAAACAGCTGATATTTCATTCATGCATAAAAAATTGTTTGTAACAAACCAATTTTAAGTGTTTCAGTTTTTTTTATTTTTTTTTTATTGCTTCTGTACATATGCTCTAAATGAATTTTACCCAATTTTAAACACTCAGAATCACCAATGATTTTCGTTTAAATGTTCTTAAATATTCTTGTTTATTAGAATTTTTCTAAATTTGGTATATAAAAAATAATTTTCAAAATATATTTTATTTAGTATTTTTATAGCGAACTAACATTCCTAAGCTATAATTTATTGAAACAGAAATATTTTATACAAATTTTTACTTCATTTTTTATATAAATTTCTGTTATTCTTCAGGATCATAAATTGCAATATCAGCGCAAGATCTAAATGTTTCCTGGGGTCCACAGCCTAATTGTTGCTTCCCATTAGAACAGAGTCCCCAGTTGTTTTCTGAAAAAAATAAATTTTAAACAAAATAAAAATATTATAAACACTAAATATATCCATAATTAAAAAGAAAATATTCATTACATAGCAGTTTGGATGGTACTGAAAAGTCTTATTTCTTCCATGTTAATTCATCATCTTTAAATATCTTTTTCTCAGAAACAATGATGCTTAGAAGAAAGGAATTTTAATGCGACATGATTTAAGCATTTTAACATCACATTTTTTTCTATCCTTCTTAAAAATTACATTAAATAAAAATTTTTAACTGAAAATAATTTTTTATCAGATTCATAAAATATATCTACCGTAAAAGTTTAATTGTAAATGAAAAAATATATATGAAACCATAAACATTCATACATTCATAAAACCAAAAATATTCATAGATTCATGAAACCAAAAATATTCATACATTCATGAAACCAAAAATATTAGATACAAAACCACAAACATTTATACATTCATGACACCATAAATACGCATACATTCATGAAAAAATAAACATTCATGCATTCATGAAACAATAAAAATTTATACATTCCTGACACCATAAATATGCATACATTCATGAAAAAATAAACATTCATGCATTCATGAAACAATAAAAATTTATACATTCATGACACCATAAATATGCATACATTCATGAAAAAATAAACATTCATGCATTCATGAAACAATAAAAATTTATACATTCATGACACCATAAATATGCATACATTCATGAAAAATAAACATTCATACATTCATGAAACAATAAACATTTATACATTCATGAAACAATAAACATTTATACATTCATGAAACAATAAACATTCATACCATAAACATTCATACATTCATGATCCCATAAAACATTCATACATTCATGAAACCATAAACATTCATACATTCATGAAACTATAAACATTCATGCATTCATGAAATATAAACATTCATACCATAAACATTCTTACATTCATGATCCCATAAACATTCATACATTCATAAAAAACATTTTACATTCATGAAACTATAAACATTCATGCATTCATGAAATATAAACATTCTTAAAACCATAAACATTTATACATTCGTGAAAACAAAAACATTCATAAATTCATGAAATCATGAACATTCATAATAAACATTCATTACAGGCATTTATATGAAGATTTGTAATTGAATTTTAGTAAAATCTTTATTTATGTGAATTATTATTCCACTTTTTTATATTTAAAAATATTTTTGAGTGTAGATATAGCGATTTTATATAATTTTCTAAAAGTTTTCGTTCTCCGTAAACAATATTTTTTAGTATTTTTACATAGTGGAAGGAAAACATGAATAATTTCATTTTATTTAAAGAGCAACACTAAAATGCATTAATTTTACATTGAAAGAGAAACTGCATCTAATACCTCAAAGTTGGGAATCTTGATGGCGAGAAACAAAACATTTTTACATATAAGTGTCAAAAAATGTAATTGTTAGATTCATTTGAGTTTCATTTGCTCTCAAAACATTTCCAACAGTTCAGAATTGGATAAATACTTTGAGATAGATTGACCTGTTTCCATCATTTAAAGACTAGATGTATTTACTTACATCAGTAATCAATTTCTCCTTTAAAAATCTGCTCCTCACATTATATGTTTAATATTCATCTTTAAATATCATGTTAGCTTTGACAGATGACGGGAAGTGATATAGTGAAAATATAGTATTTGAAGTTTTTATATATTCAGTTAAATAATATATATATCTTTAAAGGTAAAATTCTGCATTATTTAAATCAATAATAAAATAAAAATTGTTATTCCAGTTGATTTTTCTCTTCTCACTACCCTTAATATTATACAATTGTTTCTTAAAATGTTCACAAGATGGCAGCACTAATTAAGATCTTAAAAGCTTTCAAAAACACAATCAAAACAATTTTTATAAATTCATTTTCGATATGCTTTTTTTTTTTTCAATATTATTTAAACAATTGATTTTTGTACAATTGTTCAATATTTCTTAACATTTAATTTCATTTTGCTGTCTAAAAAATTATTACAAAATCAAAAAATCAACACTTGTAATATTAAATGTTTACTAAGTAGAAAATAGTTAAAGATGAATGCAGCAATTTAATTTTGAGTGCTATTGTTTAATTACAAAACATTAAACCGAATAAGTATTGCATTTATTTTATAGTGAAAGGTTTTCAAAAAGGTTTCAATACTTTCAAATAAAAGAAAGAAAGAAAGAAAGAGAAAAATTTCTTGATTTTAAACAGAGAACCTAACGACTGTCTGAAATTATAAATAAGTTATTATTAAGAGATATTCTTTTATTATTTTGTATAAATATAATTATGAACACTTTTTATTATGAAGAAAACTAAGATAGATTTGCATCGACAAATGCTCAATTATAATTATAAGAAAATAAGAAAAAAAACTATTGCTAAGAAATTAAAATTTTTTTTAAAAATAAAACCCTTTAAAAAAGTCCTGTTGTAATCGACAACATATGCGACAACATATTAATTGGCAACATATTTTTTTTTCAAAAACTCTTTATTTATTCTTCCAAATTTATTTCATCGCCTTCAAAGTAATCCCCTCTGAACACAATGCACTTATGCCAACTTTTTTTCCAATTCTCAATGCATGCTAAAAGTCATCGGCAGGGATGGCCTTCAAAGCGCGTAGCGATTCACGTTGAATCTCTTCAATCGATTCAAAACGGTGTCTCCGGAGTGGTCTTCTGAGATTAGGGAATAGCCAGAAGTCAATACGGGGTTACGTGTGAACGATATGGATTTCATTTTTGGCGAAAAAGTCACGAAGAATCAATGCAGTGTGAGCTGGCGCATTCAGTGTTTTCTGTAACAATCGAGTTTTGACGCGCTTGAGGCCCAAAATGGAATTGACCGAGCCTTTTGAAATTCCAGCATCATCAACAAGGTTCGACGGTTTGAAATTCCAACATCTTTAATTCTTGGACGTGAGCTTCGTCGGTTGAGGTTGATGGTCGACCAGAGGGCTCTTCGTCTTCAATGCGTTCTCTGCCTTCTTTGAACTGTTTATACCACTTGTAAACATTTCTTTCCGTTATAGGAATACTCACCGAATGCCTTCTGCAACATCCTATACGTTTCCGAAACAAAATTTAATGCAAGTTCTTTGCTCAATTCATTCAGACATTTTAAAAATCGCCGAAATCAGTTTTCTCTCACAAAGCCAGTGTAATAAATAACACTTTATTTTGACGTCCCATTTCACACAGATGTCAAGGACAATGCACCAGCATCTTAAAAAAAAAAAGAAAAATTGAAATTCCATAAGCCTCGGGAATTTTAAATTTAAATTGGTCTTTACTTTTTGGACACAGTAGTATATATCAAATGCTTTATTTAGTTTGTTTTGTTTCGAATCAAATAGGGTATTAATGTAAATAGCAAATAATAATATGGTAAACTTGAAGTTTTTTGTTAAGCTGAAAGAATATTACTATTTATAACTGAAATAAATGAATTTTATTGAGATGTAACAATAACTAGCTATCAAATATTTAATATCATTAAAAAATAATCTATAGAATTTTCACCAGAAGGACTGTAACATTTATTAACATTTTGTGAGTGTAAATTTATATTTCATCTTCTTATTTAATGACGATTTATGTAAATCCGAGTTATCTAAGTTTTTAGCTTATCTGAGAGGAGCTTGGTCCTTATGTAAGAAGAGCTTAGCCCCTTTTTTTCTTGTTTATACATCAGAGGACCTCATATTCCATTTATAACTTCCATTAATAACTACCATGCCTGTCAATAGGAACTGAAAAGATTACATTGCTCGGAGAATTTATGGGTGCAATTACCCTTCTTTACGTTTTGGATGGGAAAAAGACGCGAGACGCTCTCATCATATAGTTTGGACTGTCAATACTAGGCGTTAACACATGAGGAGAGAATATGTGTTAGCGCCTAGTTTTTGAAAATAATGACCACAACTGACCCTGCCAATGGATTCAATCAAGAGTCCTCCTGTACGTTAACTGAGCTCATTACCAATGGATAATGAATCGGGTTTTTCATTTTCTTAAGGCACAAAAATTGTAATTATCACAGCAAATATAAGAAAAATATCAGCACCTCTCTGTTTTACAGCTTCGTCTGTGAATCTCTGCAATAGGAAATAAGGGCTATCAATGAAATGAATCATATTGCGAATATTTGGGTTGTGGAAAGGGTGAGTGATCTTTATCCCCACTTAGCTTCGTTTTGACTAATGTCCTATTGAGCGGCTTATTGAGCTGGTTTTCCACAGTTTGATTCGTTGTAAATGACAGTGGTGGTCTGTGAACATTGCATGCTTTATGTTGGGTGTCAGGTTGTTAAATAACAATTACAGGTATTGCGGGTTGGTATTGTAAATGCAAGACTCTACCAAAGGAAATACCAGCGGTTTCATTCATCTTTTTCTCAGAGAAAGGGCGGTGCTCCATTTTCTTTTTGGACAATCAGGTGTCGGAAGAGAGATGATAATTAGTGTTATTTGAACTTGTAGTTTGAAAACTTGTAATTTGCACTTAGAGAATTGGAAGAAAGACAATAACTAGAAATATTGAAAATCCATGAAAGTTTAAATTGAATATCAGAGTTTAACAAATTAACATTAAATAAAATTTATTTATTCTTTTTTAATTGAAAAATAAAAAACTGTTTGATACATTTTTGAAATTTAAAATTCAGAAATAATGTGTATCGTTGTTTTTTGAATGAGATTTGAACAATTTTTGACATAAAACGTTTTTTTTTTTAATGAATTTAGCCAGAATCAATTAGAAAGTATGATCTGTTTTACAGAAAAACATTTCATTCGGCAATAAAATAGAAAATAAAATTTTTAACTATAGTATATATTAAACTTTACTTTTTTATAAAAATATACAAATTTTCTAACTATTCTTTCAATTTTTATTCTACTGTTTATAATTATAATAAATTTTTATAGTGAATTTGTCCCTTAATCAAATAATACAGTTTAGTTATTTGAATCAAATGATTTAATTTTATGATAGAGAGAAATATGTTTAATGTAAAAAGAGATATTTTAATAAAAGTAGTAAAATATTTTCTTAAAAAAGATAAATAAATTGACAAAATAAAACTTACTTCAAAAATATTAAAAAAAAAAATATTCTCAATGAAAAATTATTGTACAAAAATAATATTATCCAAATGTTTTTATCAAACTGAAAATAAATTTAAATTTTACGCTTTATTATTATTATACATACATATTTCGTTAAGGTCGACCCTCGAATTCTATTAATCGTCACTGATACAACGTAAATGTAGCACATTCGGCGCTAACCAGGATGCCCCACAGACGGCTTGCACCTAACATAATTTTATAAACTGCACATAACATAATTATTGCCCTCTGTACATAACATACATAATATTGCTTACATCCATAAGAGTGGAAGTGACTGAATTTTCATAAATAACTATTTTGAAATTGATTTTGCATTGGAGAAACCTTGAAAAGTTCTAAACAGAGTGATTAAATATCAATATGAGACGTTACGCTACAATCTCTACCGAATCAATCATTATTCAAGATAGTGATTATAGGAAAAGCTATTAATAAAAATCAAGCCATTGTTTTTTTTATAATAATTTTATATATATTTGTGGGGTTTGTGCTTCATAAATACAGCATGGGCAATCCTACAGAAAGCGAATGAATACAGGGAAGGACTTTTATGGAAGGCAGGGGAATGGATAGAGAGAATGAATGGATGGCATTTTAACTAAGCTGTATTTTTGGGTAGTAGGTGGGAAACCCTAGAAAATTTCCTCCATGCAGCTTGACTGTCAATTCAAAACGTTTATACACATTTTCATTATAGCTATCGAATCTTTCCATTTATGGAAGCATTAATTGCAAAAGGTTGCTGTCAGTATATTTGAACATGAGCCCTCCTACAAGCTAAGTACGTCAATTAGCACAGGGTAACAAATAACTAGCCTAGTGTTCATCATTTGACTGAAAGTAAATTACTCTTTCACAGACATTCATAAATGCTTTATCAAAATAAAGCATTTTTGCATTTCTGGGTTTAAGCAAATTAAGTATATTAAATTCATGCAAAATACCTCCTCTGTATTCCCATTGTAACACGCACTGTGAACAAGTAGAGTAAGGAGGAAGCTGGAGATAGATATCAATTAAGCCCATGCGACCTTTCTGAACGTGAAATTTTGTACCAGATCCATCAGCTAATTCAGTGGATATTTGTCCAAGCAGCTTTGCTCAACTATCTTGCTTATGTTGTTGTTAGGGCAAATTCGAAATTCAAAGTAACCTAGATGGTTGGCTGTTAAATCTACAGTGGTTTTGATTAACTAGAAGAAAAACAAAAAATAGAATCACGATATTGATCTATGATAAAAAATTTTTTTTAAAATAAATTATGCTTAAGTTTTTAACATATTAAGACAAAAAATAAAAATAATTTTCCTAAGTGAAAAAAATCATATAAATCTGCTATTTTTAATAACTTTAATTCAATCGAATAATTAAAATCAAATTAAATAATTCCTTAATTAAAAAATGTGGTATTAATTCGTTAATTAAAAACATTCATTATTAGTTCATTAATTAAAAAATTATTATTAATTCATTAATTAAAAACATTCATTATTAATTTCCTTAATTAAAATTAAAATTTTTAATTTAAGTATATCAAAACTGTTTTATTATTTTTTTATAATTATTAATTATTTTTTCTGATTAAATTGTGGTTTGTTATTATTTTCGCTTAATAAAAACATCAAATATTTTATTTCATAAAAATATTTCATTTTTAGAGTAATTTTGTTGAATAGGCATTAATTAATAATGCATTATATATTTTATTTCTATTTTGTATTCCAAATTTTAAAGAGAAAAATTTTCTGAATGTAAAATAAAAATGATCTGATTAAAAATCTGAAAAAAAACAAAAAACAAAAAATTGAGAAAAATGTTTATTTTAGTTCTGAGTTTAAATAAAATATTCTTACATAATTAAAGTGATATACTTTTATTTACAATATTTATTTTTATCTGTTGTTTGCTTAATAATTCTCAGTAAAAAAATACTAAACCAATTAGTTACAGATTATACATTTGAAAGTTTAAAATATCATTGTTTCATTTAGTCTTTATATAATTCTTTTTATACTTTATTAATATTATTATCAATGCTTTTCTTAAATTGTTTTTTTCACCTGTCCAGCTGTATAATTTCTGACAATAATACCCAATCCATATTTGCCTCCCGCTTCGTTAGGTCTGGGCTGCTTCACATGGTATGGATCTCCACAAACACCACATTTTCCTCCGTTGATTACTGAGTGAACCTGGAAAAAAACCCTCCAAAAATATAAAAAAATATCACTGTTTAATTAAATTTAAAAAATATTTTCATTAACATGCTGTATGTATGAGTTATTTAGGGTGCAAAATTAAGTTGGTTCGTACTACTATTCAGTTCCATGGTTCATACTATTCATACACTACACTCAGTGCTTTAAAAAGAGGAAACTCATTGAAATAGTGAAAAAGTCAATAGTATGCTAATACTATAACGATAGCTTACAATAGACAACGATACTATACCGATATATACAATTATATGGTATGTGAGTTTTCCTGGTTTTCTAGAAGCAACGCTCCATTAAAGTGTGATTTTATTTGTCGCTCTACTGTCGTTTTTTGCTCACTTTACGCTAATTAGACAAGGAACTACAGTTGGATTCCAAACCACTCACAAACATGCACACAATCCATATCCCAGCCAAAATTCGAATCTGAAGCTTATGGTACCAATGGCCAGAGCGCTAGCCAATTGGCCTTCAGGCCGCATTAAAATGTAAAGTTACACACCTTAATTTTTAAAGAAAATCTTTCATCCCCTCTTCTCTGTCCATTATTTAGTTAAGTGTTCAAAGAGTTCATAAGTCAACATATAATTTTTTTTTTTCTTATTTACCATCATTATCTTTTATTTTCATTATCATGTGTTTTGTTCCTAGTACTGTATTTTATACTACTGTATAATATCTATACTATGTTCATCTACTGTATACTGTATTTATATTTTCCTAGTACTTATAAACTTTTTATGCTTTCAGTTTTAAAAGTAATATAAAGTAAATTTTTAGCACGTGTAATTACAATTATTGTTTGTAATTGAAAACGCTATCGATATACTATCGACAGATATAATTAAAATTTGAATAGAAATTTTAATTAGTTAGTTTAAATTTATAAAATGTTCTATGAAAAGTTTATCTTTATAGATTCAGAAAAATAAAATCTATGAAATGTTAAGATATTATTAGAAATGAAATTATAACAATTTAGCTGCTCAAAATTAGCTAAGTTATAGGTGTCCAACCCTTAGTTTTTTGAGTAGCATTTGCAGTAAAAAAAGCTGCTACAAGACATGTATAAAATAAACTAGTTCACGCTATTTAATAATAATTCGCAAATATTTAATTGAAATCGAAAATTAATAAATCTCTTTCAAAACACTATCGATAAATCGATAGGTGTAATTAAAATTTGAACTTAAATTTTAATTAATTGTCTTAGATTTGTGCAATGCTTCATGAAAAGTCTATCTTTATGTATTTAGAAAAATAAAATCTATATGTTAAAATATTATAAGAAATAAAATTATATCAATTTAGTTCTTTTAAATGGGCCTGAATGGCCGAGTGGCTAGCGCTCCGGCGCTCGGTACCACAGGTTTCGTGTTCAAGTCCCGGCGGTGCCATTGATGTTTGTAGTGGTTCGGAATTCACTTTAAACCGTAGGTCCCGGTCTAATATGATCGTAGAGCGTTGCTGGGGCATTGTTACTCCGCGTCCATGGCTTATCTTCAAGTTACACGCGCCCTCTGGGTAATGCAAAGTGAGTAACGTCTGTGCAGCACTTGCCTTAACGCATCCAAGACCAAGCTGTCTAAATGTTTGCCAGGTGCATTAGAAAGAAAAAAAGTTCTTCTAAATTAGTTGAATTATGGATGTCTAATCTTTAAGTTTTTTAGCAGCATTTGCAATAAAAAGGCTCCTACAAGACATGTATAAAATAAATTACTTCAAGACTACTCAATAATAATTAATATATATTTGAGGGAAATCGAAAATAAACAAATCTTTTCCAAATGCTTGAAGTAAAATCCTTATGTATGGAAATACAAGTAAACATTTGAATCGTATTAAAAAATCCCTACAAATTGTCTAGAGAAACAAAACTTGCTTTGTGATTAATTTTTTTTACTCACCAAAAATAAAATTAATAGCATTAATAAAGAAATAAGATTAAATTGTGGATGTTCAATATCGAAATCTTTAATTCCAAATACTGAATCTCTAGAGATATATACTATATATTCAATTGAAATACGAATGGCAATTTTATAAAAAAATTTTCTTCGTTAAATCTTCCTTTATTTATAAATATTTGAAACAATTTTAAGATTTTACGAATTTTGTATCATCAAGATGAAACAACATCACTATGTGAATAATAAACCAGTTTTTTTTCTTATTGAAATTCTGGAAAATAATTTTCTCTAAAGATTTACAAACAAAAAAAATCATAAGAAGCTTAATATTTCGTTGCTTAGATAATTGATCCCTAAAGGAATTATGAAAGTGTTTTTATAAAAGAAAAAGAATAATTTCATCTTATAAAACATTGTTGTTAATGTCAAATAAAGAGAAACATAACTTCCAGCAAAATATATATTGAATAGATTCTAAGATTAAATGAAAAATTTTGATTTGAGATTCCATCTGTATTTAAATTAGTTATCTATTCTCTGTAGTAATCATTAGTGCCTATTTAATTAGATGGCGCTCACCAAAACAATTTATAATGATTATTTTTCGCATATGTGTATATATATATATATATATATATATATATATTATATTTGAGTTTCCAATCAAGCTCTTAGCAATAATAGAACACTCCGTATTTTTTCATAAAAAGTTTGATTTTATTTACATATGTTTAAGATGACCTTAAAATCTTTATATTTGTAACTACTTCCATATTTTTATCTATATTTTCTCTCTATTTTTATAAATTGCATATTTTATATGCTGCATATTTTTTATACTTACATTGACATTTATTCCCCCCTCCACCCCCAAATTAACCTCCCTTGTATTTACTTAGCATGGTGTATTCTTTCAAAATTAATATTTTGATAATTCAGATTAAAAACAAACGGTGATAATTTAAATTTTCTTATTACATGCGCTGTCATCAATATGAGATCAAATTTGAAAATTATTTTCAAAATCGAAACAAACATCATTTAGTCGACATAATTGCGTAATAAATTACTAACGTACAAATAAAAAATGTGAACATCAATATCAAATTTAATTGAGCCAACATACAAATAATAAAGGTATATATTTTTTTTTATGCGTACACTTTCATGACTAAAAAAATTAAAATAGATTTGAATATGCTATTTAAATAATTTTCAATTAATAATTTAATTCATTAATTTAGTTGTTATTTATAAACATTAGAAATAAAACAAAATTTTATTCCATCTATATTCCATATATATATATTCCATTTTATTCCCTTATTTTACAATTTACGCATGTCTCAAAAATAAAGTTAACACATAATAATGAATTAGATTCCATAGTATTTTAGACTAAAGTGGTCGAAATTGGACAAACCGTGAAATTTAATCAATTTCATTTGCTAAACTTGTTTTGTAACTTATTAACAAAACAAAATTATATACAATGATAAGTTGAATAACAGTAATGTGGTACGTATTTCTATATTATTTCATATATTGCTCAATGACATAATTTTTTAAAACGTTTAAAAATAGTTATAATAATACTAGAATGATATTTTATTGGCACTGATTATTAGAAGATAAATGGCAAAATATTAGTAGTGTTTTCGGGTTTAATTGAAATTAATTCTCAGAAAATTGGTATTTTGTTGTCACCATGATTAAGGTTTATATCGAATAATTTTAGAGTTTCCATTTCACTGGATACCTGACTCGCAGGAGCAAACCTTTTGATCTGGCGACATTCATACAATTAAGATTGACTTCCTCATATGTAAGCAAATTTACAAATTGCTTGAACAAAAGCAAGATAATAACGATTCCGATTCCATGATCTCTAAAGTAAGAAAGAGAATAAAGCATGAATCCAAACAATTTCTTTATAATAAATTTGTTATTTATCAATATACAGACATATAGACACTGTTCACAGACATACAGACAACATACATGCATTGATATTTATAAACATACATACTTAAACTGAAAATTTCAAATCTATATTTCCCCTTAAAAATACTACGAATAACAAGAGACATCGACTGGCTTAACATTTTTCTCAACAATAAAGATTCCATGAACCTAATGATTTCTGGTTTGTCCCAGTAAACCAAATACTTACGTACAATCCGCCACAGAAGAGTTCATTATCGTTGTAATTAGGCGGGGTGCCATAACCAAAGCGCCACATGGAAGATCTCGAGGGTGGTTCAAGTAACCTGCCATGGCCTTGAACTTGCACTGCCAACAAACACAACAGAAACTGTGGCAAATACCACATGCCTCCAAATAACCAAGAGGGCCTTTTTTATCCTAATGATTTTTTTGATGAGAATGGAAAATTTGAGGTTGATTTTGGATTTATTTGAAATTTATCCTTTTCTGTAGGTGATAAGCGCACCAATGTGTCAACTTTGGTCATATATCAAAATGACAGATTTTCTAATATGATAAAAATGACATATTTCAAAAGAGGATTTTCTATGTCTGATAAAGAAATTATGTTTTTCGTCAACAAATAATTTATGTCATTTTTGCAGAAATGTTGTAATGATTATATAAAACAAAGCTAAGCCAATACAATTTAAGTTTATAATGTGTGTTAAAGTGTGGCATGGATAAAAGATGTTAAATTTATTATGAAAGTAAAACAAAAAATTTAACTTGAACAGGAGATAAGCTAATTATTTTTTATAATAAAATATCTTATAATAATATAATAAAATATCTAATAATAATAGCATAAAATATCTTAAAGTAATATTATTTTTTAATAAAATATCATGAAAAGATGAAATAGCACATTCAAAATTATATGCGATAAAATTTTAAAAATATTATAGACTATATATTTATTAATATATTGGACTGAATTAAAGCTTAAAAATATTCTAGTACTTAAATGTTACAGTATTATTTAAATTATTGTTATTTAACACTCCAGCAAACATCGTTGAATAAGGTGAGATATTTTTAAATGTGTTTACAAAAAGATGTAAAACAATTCCAATATTTATTACCACAAAATGATTTAAATTAACAGTAAAATGCAAAATTGTTAAACTACTTCTTGAAATTTCTTTCAAAAACATAAATAAATAATTTGGAAAATCCCTTTACATTATTAGTACTACTATTTTAAGCATCTTACGATTACTGAGCATAAAGTTATTTACATAAATAATTTATAAAACGATTATATATAATTAAATTAAATAATTAAATTAATTAGCAATTAAATATAGTTTATAAATTATTTATTTATTCTTACGTAAATAATTTATAATTTATAACATGAAACTATATTATTGTTGTTAATTTAACAATTTCAATTAATTAATAATCGCACTTATTATAATTATTATTAATTTAAAATGTTACTTTCAAATGTAGCTTTAATGAAGAATTTTCTTATTATTTACTCCACTCTATTAGCTAATGTGAGAATAATTTTTAATTTCATATAAACCTTGAGAAGCAAATTACATATTTTTCCTAAACATTTGTTTTGGGTGATTAAAAAGTTCATTATCAAATATTTTAATACAAATGAAGTTTTTTATTTTTATAATATTTCATTATAAAATCACTGAAAACTCCTAAAATATAATAAATAATCAGGTTTAAAAGCTTTTTAACTAATTATGCTTGACTGAATGCTCAGCTTTGATGCATTTTTTAAATCTTTGTTTAAATGTTTAAAATAATAAATAATTGACGTTTTAATTCAGAAATTAATCTTAATCTCACTAATTAGCTTACTTTAAAACAATAAAGCAATACTTATAAATAATAAACAACTTTTATTTTAATACTTATATAAAAACAACAAATCACATTAAACTCTGTAATAATTTTGAGGAAGAATTAAACACACAATTTGTTGTTATACAATTAATTCTACAACTGGAATTTATTATGATTTTAAGGAATCCGTAATTTTTCACATTTAAAGCAATTTTTATAAACAGTAAAGCTTATAAAAATTACAGACCTAGAAGCATTAAAGTTACTTGTAAAAACTGTAGAATGGAAATATTTCATTTTATTATGTAATCAATAATAATAATAATAAATTTTTTTTTCTTGGATTTCTACTTAGAATAAAATTTGCCCGAAAAAAAATCTGGACATTTTAGTTTACATATAATGCTTCTCCAATTTTTTCGTTGTTGTGCAGGAATACAAGCCCTTTTAGAAATTGTGATACCTGTGGATAGTCTCAATTTTAGACGTTTCCATTTAATTGATAGTCTCAAATTTAAACATTGCCATTCTATGGAACATCTCAACTTTAGATGTAGATTGACAACGCCTAAAGGTGATAGTCTAAGTAAGTGGCAACATCAAAGTTTGTGGATAGTTTCAACTTTAGACGTTGCCAATCTATGGATAGGATCCACTTAGATATTGCCAACCAATGGATGGCACAAAAATTCAGCGCAGTTCATATTTATCAGATTGTCAAATCAGTAGGGTTGGATAAATTTATGAATGTAATTAATTTATTATTAAACATAGGAACATTTTTACTACTATATTAAATCCAAAAAGTCAAAGTCAAAAATCCAAGTCAAATCCTTTTAAATAAAATTTAATTTATATTATTAATTTTATATCATTTATAGAAAATGAAATGTTAAAATGTTTAACAAAGGAATTAATATATTAAAAATACTATTTAATATGCACATCATTTAAATAATAAAAGTTAATTAATTGTAATAAAATTAATTTAATTAAATATCGATTAAATTAATTTTTGTAATTTTTTTTTAAGGAAGCTCACAAACATTATGAATTGGCAACCAAGACAAATCCTTTTAAATAAAATTTCTGATTATATGGTGGTAATTCATATACTTGGCATGCAATCAAACAATTTTGAAAAACTTTTTATTTTTATTTTCCAATAACTGACGTCGTACATCATCATTTATCAAGCAAATCCTTGTTATGTTCATCCTTAAGAAATTCATCCAGGAAGATGAGATAAATAAGATTGAAAGCTGCTCTCAAAGATATTCTTTACGTGGATAAGTTACAGATTACTGATTCTATGGAAGACATCAAATGGGCTTGTTTGACGTGTTTATTACACGAAACGACTGATATAAGCTGTTATTGAATAAAAAAGGTTTAGTATCCTGGCAGAACGACTTATCACTTTCTGAATTCAGAGATATTTTTTAAATACTTCTTCAAGAATAAATAAAAGTATTCAAAACTGGTTTGGAATTTCTGAGCTATATAAAAACTAATGTGAATAAAAAATTGTTGAAATAGATATAAAATTCTATCGATTCAGTTCAGAACAAATAATAATATAGCGAATGGAATTTAAGTTTATGTTTTGAAATTTCTAAATTATTATGAATGAAGAACAGGTAAGTTGGAATTCAGGGAGTTTTATTTCGAAGATAGAGATTTGTTTTGCAAAACTATAAAAATAAATAAATAAATAAAATAGCAAGATGAAATAAATAAGACTTCAAAAGAAATGCACTTAAATGTTTGAAGTTTGGAAACATTGCATTGTAGTATTTTTAAAATTAAAAATTGAATATAATTACCAAAATTAAATTTTCAAAGTAAAAATCAAATTCTAGTTAATCAATTGGTGATACCGAATTGATTGAATAGAGAAATAATATGATAATATGACAAAACCGACAAAAGCAAATGTATGTAGTGTAATGCAGATGTTGCTTTAATATTCAAAATACCATTTTTTTATACTATGATTACCTCAATAACTTCTTTATGTCTAAAATCGTCTCAGAAGTATTGAATTTTTTTTTGTTTAAAAAAAAAAAAAAAAAAAAAAAAAAAAAAAAAAAAAAAAAAAAAAAAAAAAAAAAAATCGATGTGGAACTAAATAAGGTGTATTTTCATGTAAAGGCCGATAATTTTTAGAGCTTTTTTTAAAGCTAAACTAAGGGAATCGGCTTATATACGGATTCGCTTATTTAGCAAAAGACGTAGGTACTTTTCCTTTAGCACAAGAGATAAATCGCAATGAAACATATTTTAATGAAACATATGAAATCGCATTAATGAAACATATTTATATTTATTTAATTTATATTTCTTAAATTATTAAAGTTATTTGACTTATGGAAATGGATTGTTTTATTTTCAAAATTATTTGTATTACTGGTTTGTTGCTTTGTTGGATTGTTGTATTATAAAAAAGTACCAAAATGCATACCAAAATAACAGAATACCGTAAATAATGAACGTTATAATTATTCTTCATTTCGGCTTTTATATGAGTTTTTAATTCTAGTAAATTCTTTGAAGAAAAAAATTCACTCACTGCTTAAACACGGATCGACTAATATTAGGATTCCCACCAAAAATAATGCAAAATGCACACCAAAAATAACAGAATACCGTACATAATGGACGTTATGGAATTTTTCATTTCGGCTTATATAGGGGGTTCTCACCCTGACAAATTCTTTGAAGAAAAAATGCATTCTCAGCTTATACACGAATAGAATAATATTCGAAAAATATATGGTAAATAATAAATCAATAAAAAATAATTTTCTTTCATATTATTATAATTTTATTAAGCCATCAAAAATGAAAGTTTGCAAAAAATGATAACATAAAGAAAGAAAATCAATTCAAGAATTCATTAAAATCTCTTCATTTTTATATACAAAGATCTAATCTTTTCAAATAACTCCATGCATAACGTCTGAGGTCAAGTTAATGACATTCAGAATTTTTATTCAAAACATTTTGAATTATGAAATAGGTTTCTGTCTTTTTACTGCGAATTTAATTAATTCTGGCGTGTATTTGAAAATGTCTATTTGTAGAAGAAGAAGGAAAATTTTCTGCAGTTAGTTTTGAGCGATAAGTTTGCGTGCATCGAACTATACTTCTTTAAGTCGTGTATCGCAGTCATAAGAACTTTTACGTCAAACGAATTTTCAAGCGTGGAAAATTTCGTTTAGCTATAAATCAATAAAAACATCTCAACGCTAACTATTATTACACGTGTAGGTATGAGGTTAATATAATCTATACTCGAATTCGTTATCAATAAATTTAAATCTATTTTTGTTTACCATTGCATTGATTTGAAATAGTCTTACAATTTTATTTGCATAAAAGAGAAAAAAAGTTGATGGACATCTTTTACGATAGAATAGAATTAGATTTAAAGTGTTTAAATAAATATATATTTATTAAAAATAATTTAATGGATCAAAAAACTGTATTGGTTTTTGATCAATATAAAAATTATTTAAAAATAACTTTAAAGCATCAAAAACTTAAATGATGAAATTCCTTCCGATATTTGTGAGGGTTTTGATTTATCAATATTTAATCTTGTAACCCTTGATATGTTGATAACTTTGTAATATCATAACCATTCTGTGATCAATTCTGTCAACATTTCTGCATTACCACATCTATTTATGGAAAATAATTTAATGGATCAAAAGACCTTATTGGTTTAAACTCTTTTGGTTCATTATAAGTTATTTAAAAATAACTTTTAAAACCTTAAAAAACTTAAATGATGAGATTCCTTCCGAACCCTTGTGAGGGTTTTTAATTTATCAACATTTAAATCTTGTAACCATAATATGCTGATAAATTTTTATGACATTACCATTTCACATTGACATTATTACCCCATTGACATTACCATTGATATGTGTGTACTTATAAATAATACTCTTTTAGATCTCTATCAAAAGAGAATGTTATTCATTTGCATGTTACGTAAGAGAAAAAACTAGAAAAACCCCTCTAATCTAACAGCCAGATTTTAATGCAAGTAATTCCGTAATCTTCATTCGTAGACTTTCTGATTTTAAAATAATGTCTATAATGATATCCTACAATTAGAAGGTGATGAAGTATAAAATTTCAAAATAATAACTTGGTCTTAATTATTTTGAAAAGGAGTTATCTATCTATCTAGCAAACAAATTTGGGAATTTTTATTGAACAATGTCCTTAAATAATTTTATTGTGCTTCTTCAAATTTATTTAAGAATTGTTAATCAAAGAAACATCGCTTTGCTTGAAAAATATTCCTTGAAACAAATTTCTTTACTAATTTGGATTGAAATAATTATGTTGATATAGATAATAAAAGTTGATGTATTATCCACAAATTCCAAGAATCACTAATAATATTTAAATAATACAAAAGAAACTAAATTATTGATGATTATTATCATTTTTTGTTTCAGTTTTAAAATTCCTTTAATAATTTAAAAACATTCTTATCAAATATCTGTAAAATTTTAAAACATTCTTTATTTTTCATAATTGAAAATATCTATAAAATAAGTTTTAAATTTATTATTTTTACATTTTCAAGTTTGAGAAAATTTTTTTTTTTAATCAAGGAAAATTTTTTAATCAAGGAAGGAATTTTATAAGGAAAACTAGCTTTTCTTCTTATTATTTTTTAATATTATTTTCATAATTGTAAATTGACTGCAATATCTTATCAAAATATCTGAAAAATAGTTTAAAAATTTAACATTTTCAAGTTTAGAAAATTTTAATCAAGGAAGGAATTTTATAAGGAAAACTACCTTTTCTTCTTATTATTTTTTTAATATTATTTTTCATAATTGTAAATTTACTGCAATATCTTATCAAAATATCTGTAAAATAGTTAAAAAAATTTAACATTTTCAAGTTTAGAAAATTTTTAATCAAGGAAGGAATTTTATAAGGAAAACTAGCTTTTTCTTCTTATTATTTTTTAATATTATTTTTCATAATTGTAAATTGTTTATTCAATATTTTTTGTAAGGAGTTTTGATATAAAAAATAATAAATCAATCAAATCATTAAAGATAAAAATATCGCAATGACAAAGTTAAAATTTGATGAACCATTTATTTGAAAATATAATGTGCAATAACTCCTACAATAATACTGTAACAAAAAGTTTTAAATTCACGGCTCGTTGATATCTTTTGTTTATGGAATTCCTGTAAGCAAATAAAGTAATCACTGCCTGCTTTCAAAAGTTGCAAAATTTTATTCTAAAAATAAAAATAACCACAAACAAATCAAACAATAAATGATTTGTAATATTAAGTCGGAATAAAATGAAATTAATAAGTATTCCAACTTATTCTCTTTGAATATTATTTAACTCTTTGAAGGCAATCAAGGAAGTCATTTTATAATTCTACTTAGGGCGCGCAGAATAAGCGTTATGGCTTTTTGCAAGACAGATTAATAGCTATCGCGTATTTTTTGATAGTTTCAAAAATTTTCTAAACAAAAAATTATCTTTATCAATCATCTCATCAAGCCTTCCGTTAAAATGGAAAATTTTATTATGCTTCCAGACTTGTACAGTTGGCATATTTTATCCATTAATTGTGTTTAATTCAACAAAATAGATGAATTAGGCCATTTAAAAATAATAATTCTAAACTAATATTTATATTACTTACGAAAAATTTTAATTTTTACATATACATTATGGTAATATAACATACAATACTACTACAATATGCTTACAGCATTAAAATAAATGAAATATCTAATATATTATTTAAACAAAAAAATTGTGACAAAATATAAAAAAAAAATTATATGACAAAAATTTGTTTTGTTGGCAAAAAATATAATTTAATAATGTCTTTTAAAGTATATATTACATAAAAATAATTGTATCATTAACTTTTAATATGTACTATAAGTAATTTAAATAAAATTTTAATTAAATAAAATAGTGAAATCAAATGAAAATGAGCAAAATAAATGATTAATTAGTCTTGTTTAATTATTATTATTATTTCACTACAAAAAGTAAAATTTTTATAGAAAAAACTCTAGTTCGATTTATAAAAATTGTGAAATTAAATTAAAATAATTGAATTTAAAAATAATTTATCATTGTGAAGTTAAAAATATTATGATATCTTATGTGATGAAATTTTATTAACTAAGACAACAGTTTCTATACTTATAATAAAACGAATAACAACTAATTAGTTAAAAATCAATAAAATATTATTAAGATTTACCTTAAACAATTTAAATAACAAAGTTTTAAAGTTTACTTTTATTCACTCTGTTTTTTTTATATATTATTTTCGATAATTTTTTAATTTTTTTTTTTTTTAATTTTACTAAATCGTTGAAAATCTTGCCCCTACAAATTGTGGTTAAAAATATTCTTAAATTAAATTATATTCTTAAAAAAATTATGTATCTTTTATTAAAATTATGTATCTTTACTAAAATTATGCATTTTTAAAAAATATTATGTATCTTTTATTAAAATTATGTATCTTTAAAAATATTATGTATCTTTTATTAAAATTATGTATCTTTTTTAAAATTATGTATCTTTTAATTATGTATTTTTAAAAATATTATGTATCTTTTATTAAAATTATGTATCTTTAAAAATATTATGTATCTTTTATTAAAATTATGCAATTATTATGTATCTTTTTAAAAAATTTTTAAAAAATATATGTATCTTTTATTAAAATTATGTATTTTTAAAAATTATGTATTTTTAAAAATATTATGTATCTTTTTTATTAAAAAAAATTATGTATCTTTTACTAAAATTATGCATCTTTTAAAAATTATGCTTTTTAAAAATATTATGTATCTTTTATTAAAATTATGTATTTTTAAAAATATTATGTATCTTTTATTAAAATTATGTATCTTTTATTAAAATTATGTATCTTTTACTAAAATTATGTATTTTTAAAAATATATTTTATTAAAATTATGTATTTTTACAAATATTATGTATCTGTTATAAAATTATGTATTTTTAAAAATATCATATCTTTTATTAAAATTATGTATTTTTAAAAATATTATGCATTTTTTTAAGTTCTTAAAAAATTTTAAACATTTACTTTAATACATAAAGAAGGGCATTGTTTTATTTTATTGTTTTATCTCCGTACCAAAAATAAATTTTTAGAGCATCCTTTTTTATTAAATCAATGAGAAATCTTCTTCAAATTTTATTTTGATATTCTTAAATTTATCTGTATTTTACGATGCTATTATTTCAAGTTTTCATGCTCTATTTCTGAAATATTATTATCTAATAATAGATGTAGCAAATTATAGAATGAATTTTAATAAACGTTTTATATGAAATGTTATTTTTAAATGATTTGTTACTCAAGGAAGATAACGTTTTATGAGTCTCTCTATTTTTATGAATTGAACAAATAATTGTAGAAAAACAAAGCAATTTTATGAATCTTTTTAAGTTACTTTTCCCTATAAGAGAAGATCATAAAATTTTTAAACATGTGAATAAATGTCAGTTAATATTTTGAGGTAAAATAAAGTGTGATTTTTAAAACTTCCCGAAATTGTTAAAAAAAAGGTGGCTAAAGAAGAAATAAATGCAATGGAAATTTAAGTATTAAATATGATTCAGTTTATTTATATATCGAGATAATTTAATAAAAAAAAAATTTTTAATTAAAACTAACTTTTATAAACATTTATCAGATTTTTAAAATACTTATTATACTGAAAAATATAAATAAAATTACAAACATTTTTAATATAAATAAATTTTTATTTTACTGTTTGCATAAAACCAGGACATTTTCATTACATTGGTAAATAGCATTATTATTTTAAATTACAAAATTTCGAAAATGAATAAAAATAAATTTAATTCATTAATAGTAATAATAATATTGTCTTAAAAAAATATTTGAAAATAATCGAAATACTTTACATGAAAACTATATTACACTTTATAATTTATATGAAGTCTCCATAATAATTTAAAATGACATAAAAGCTATATAATAAAGACAGTACTTACATTTTACATAAATTATTAATTTATTAATTACAGTTTAAACAAATCAAAGTTTTAAATGTATTTTTAACGTTACATAATATTTTATTAATTTAATTTTCTTAGAAAAGTATTTTTCATTACTTTAAATGAAAAATATGTGAAAAGTAATGAAAGTTAAAATTAAAAGTAATACAACGTTTAATAAAAGAATTAAAGAATTAAAAAATACCATTTAAAATACACATTATTTAAATAAAAATATTTTGGAGCTGCAAGTGCAAATTTTAAAGATATTAAGCAAGTATTGAGAAAATAATCATTGATCCAGAATCCATAATGAAAAAAATTATTGGCATTAAAAATTGTTTGGATCATTAAAACTTTAATTTGTAGTAAATAAAAGAACTGTATAATATTATTAAAAAAATAATAATAATTTATTTTTTTCTGCCATTAAAATTTTACTTTAATAATTAGTTGAAACATTCAATTCTTAATATAAATTCTATAAATTTTTGATTTTTTTATTGAATTTTGAAATATATGTTTTAAAAATTACTTTTTAATAAAACCGATTTTGAAATTTACATCTCAAATAAAAAAAAACCTTATTGAAATTGGTTGATGATTTTATATATTTTAAATTATGTGTTGAAATATTTTTGAGATTATTCTATTATCTTCAAAAATTAATTATTATTTTTTATTATAACATTATTTTTGTTTTTGATTATTTTTAATTGTATGCATAGATTTATAGAATTCATTGAATATATTGTTTTTTTTAAATAAGTTGACATATGTATTTCGTTATAATTTTCCGATTATTAATCGATTATTGATTATACCGATTATCCAATTATTAATCGATATTTGAATATTTTTGTTTTTTGATTATTATCTAATATAAAAAATAAAATATGTTTACAAATAAATATATCTAAAAATTATTAGAATCAGTAAAAAATTTTTTTAATTGTAATGAGTGTTTTACAATTAACTGATTTTTTTAATATATGTTGTAAATTATTTAAAAAAATATTTGCTGGGAGTCAGATAAATAATATATACTTATGACAAAAAATAAATTTATTATTTAATAGTTGATCAATTGAAATTAATCAACGGAAAAAATCTTTGACTTATATTAATTTTATTAACGTTTTTTATTTATTAAATTTTCAAGAAGTTTCAGTATGACATTTGTTTAAATTTTAAACATGATTTTTTATTGTGAAATGATCCTTTTTACGATTTTAAATATGACTCATACTATTTTAAGATATTTTTATGACTGAAATCTTAAGTGTGACTTAATATATTTATTATGTAACTGGAAAATTTAAATACATAAATTATTACCTACATTTTTATATAAACTTAATATTTAATAGTTGATTTATTTAAATGAAACAACAGAAAAAAATCTTCGTCTATTATTAATTTTATTAATTTTTTAAAATTTTGCAATAAGTTTCAGTATGAAGTTTATTTCGATTTTAAAGATGATTTTTTTGCAGTTAAAGGCTCCCTTTTAAATTTTTGAATATGACATATTAGTTTCAGGAATTTTTAAGACTGTAATCTTAAGTGTGATTTGATATATTTAATAAGGCACGAGAAAATAAAAAAAAATAATAAATATATATCGGCATATAAATAAATATATATTACTAAATACATAAATAATAATAAATTTTATATTTATTTTATACGATAATTTTTTTTTTTTTGCAAAAAAAATTTACTCTACGTCAATGCAATACTCAATAATATTTACTAAAAAAATTTTTCGACCATACAATGTCTAGACAATTGTATTTACAACAATTTTACAAACAATTGTGCTGTATTGTGCAAAAATTACATTCTCAATATATTAATAATTTAAAAAAGAACCGAACTGGTAATAATTATCTAATCTGTATAATTTTAAATTATCTAATCTGTATAATTTTAAAATTCATGAAATTGATTATGGAATTTTATTTTTTTTCATGAATTTTATTATTATTTTTTTTTTTTTTTACATTCATAAGAGGAAACATTAAATATTATCAAGGAACAATTCTTCACTATTTTAAACTGATTTTTTTAAATCTTAATTTTGGAATTATTTTCTGTTAATAAGTTGGAATAGTAGTTTCTGTTATTAAGCATATTATCTGTATTTAAGTTTGCAAAAGTATATAGTTATTTTATTTTATGTTTTTTTTTTATTATAATCTAATGCATGGATTGGATTGGAAACTTTTTAAAAAAAAAAAAAAAAGGGCTTGCATTTCCAATTAAAGTATGTAAACAATAGTAAATATAGGATATCTTACAGAGAAAATAAAATTTAATTAAAGTATGTAAACAATAGTAAATGATACCTTACTGAAAAATAAAATTTAAATAAAGTATGTAAACAATAGTAAATATATGATATCTTACAAAAATAAAATTTAATTAAAGTATGTAAACAATAGTAAATGATAGCTTACTGAGAAAATAAAATTTAAATAAAGTATGTAAACAATAGTAAATATATGATATCTTACAAAGAAAGTAAAATTTAATTAAAGTATGTAAACAATAGTAAATATATGATATCTTACGGAGAAATAAAATTTAATTAAAGTATGTAAACAATAGTAAATATATGATATCTTACAAAGAAAATAAAATTTGGGGAAAATATAAAAAAAATTTTCCTAAGAAAATGTAAGCAATGTGTTTTTTGACAAATATTCGACAAAGGGATAAATCTATATTCCCCAAAACACAGAACAATAACATGTTTTTAGAAGGCATATGACATCATTTTTATTGGTGTTTATATACTTTTATAGTTACAAGAAACAAATAAAAGTACATCGACTCGAGAATTCATCTCTCACGGTTACAGTTTCGAATAACTGTGATGAAAAAAAAAGGATCTCCATGAAAATACGTTGTTGACCTCAAGAAAAATTCAGATATTTCCCAATCTTCATTTGAATAAATACGAACGGAAGTCTTTCAGAGCACTTTCAGCGAATATTCCGGAATATTTATTCCGAGCAAGATCTTATTTTTTCCAGAATACTTCAATTTTCGAAGAATCCAATTGCTTATTCGTCCCCCCCCAGTACGTTGTATATTCGGCAGCTTTGACATAAGAAATTCCACGGCATAATACTGCACCCTACATTTTTATTTCCTAGCATTGTGTGAGGACCTTCTTCCTTATGGTTTCTTGAAGCAGTTTTTTTTATATATCTCAAAATTCTCCATAGGAGGAAATAAAACAATCCTTTCGGTCACCTGAATTTATTTATATATAAGCACTTTCCATAGAAAAATACAACAAACAGAAAAGTGAGACAGAATTCTAATTTTTTTCTTTTTTTTTTTTTGTGGTGATTCTCATGAAAATTTTTTTTACTCATTTTCTTGCCAGAACCGACCATCTTTGATTGGCGATGCTTTTTTATTTATAAGCTTTTACCCCATTCGGTTGCCATGGTTACTGAAGCGTTGAATGTTGGAAATTTATGAGGTCTTCAAGATGATTCTTCGTGCACTGGATATGCTGGGTGATCGACCAGCTATAGGGGATAAGATGGGGTGGGAGGCCTACTATAAATACGAATTTAAAATATCTTTCCTTTCGTCTATGTTGATGTCTGTTAGAAGACATGCATTGGCATTTTCCATGTCTAGCAAACTTACCCAAATAGCATTATTTGCACTGGATGAATTCAAATGAGGTAAGTGATATAAAGACTTCAATTTTTTACAGCTAGAAAATTAAAACATTGAAATTGTAAGTAAAATTATTTATAGTCCTAGAGTTAATAAACTATAGAATCATATAATTACGCCAAGAACAATTATTAAGAAAATTAATGAACAATTATAAACCAAAACCAAAAATTTTGAAAAAGCTTCCTAGGACAAGGTTCAAAATCTTCAGAAGGTAAACTAGAATTTTAACCTGCAATGTTAAAATCGTTTAAAAATTTGCAGTCCAATGGATAGTAAAAGTAAAAATGTTTGATGTATTGAAAAATTTATGTATCTTAAATGTTATTATCTTATGTATGATAAACATAAGCCTCAGATATTATCATTTCAATACAATTTTATTTATTTTTATTATGCGGATAGTATGTTTGATATTGAACAATTGTAAACGCTTTGTTCAATGTATATGTGATGAAAATTTCGATACATTCGAATTTAAATGATACCATGTTAAATTTAAATAATTTTAAAAACTTTTCAATACAATTTTGTTTGTTTCTATTTGTAACTAACAAATTTGATCTAATAATTTATTTTTAATCCGTCACATTTGGAACATATAGATGTAATAACTATTAGCTCAAGAAACCTTAAGACCTGCTGATATTCTTTTCAACTTGAAAAATTTTAATATTTTAATTTGCAAACTGCATATTTTAAAATATGAAATCAGGAATTAACAGGCTGAAATATATATATATATCAAGTAGAAATCTCATGCTAAACCCATGTTAATCATGCTGAGTTAACAAATATGTATGTACATAGAAATAAAAGTTATTTATTATATTACATTGCATTTTTAAAACCTTAACTTTATTATAAATCTATTGTTTTAAAAACAAGTAAATAGCAAATAAATAAATTGAAACAAAGCATTTTAAGTAAGTAAATTTTAACAGAAAGCGTGTAAATCAATCTGAAGCAAATTATATATTAAAGAAAGATATCGTCTTTTAAATTAAACTAATAAGTAAATTGTTATAAGTAAATATATTTTGACAATGAATGTGCAAATAAATATGACTATAATAGAAAAATCTCATTAATATTATAGAATGTTGCTCTTATCTTTCTAATTCTCTTCCACATAATTATTTGGATTTTTAGAAATTTTCAGAAAATATTATTTATATATATATATATTTAAATATAAAAATAAATATATACAAATATATATATATATATATATATATCTATATATATATATATATATATATATATCTATCTATCTATATATATATATATATATATATATGTATATTATATACATATGCATATATATGTATATATAGGAAGCTACTTTGAAATATTTGACTCAGAAGTCAGCTGCATTAGAATAATTTTAAATTGTTTATTTCATTTTTTCAAAAACTACCTAATGACCCCTAAGAAGTGTGAGAAACGGAAAGAGACATGTCTGAGTCATTGAACCATCCTGTAAACTGCAACCGCAAAGTCAAGTTCACCGCTGGGGTGGGGACCATGTAACGGAAACACTAAAGTAATGTATTTTTAAATAATTTTTAAGAGGATCATCTCTGGTAGTGCATCTTTTCCAAAACGTGTGTCATGCTTACTCATCCCTTGGTTCAAAGCCCTTTCGTTGAAAATTTTTGAATTCGTGAATATTTTTGCTTTTGTGTTATGCCTTCGATTCAGGGAAATTTCAGGAAAGGAAATGCCGATCTCGACTTATAGTTGCTATATAAAGAATTTGCTGAAGTTTGAGAATTTAAGTTTTTGGAAACAACTGCAAAAGCATTGTTCAACTTCATTCACTAAAATATACGAAATTATTGTACATACCTTAGTTTGGAAGTAAGTTTATAGTCACTTTAAATTTAATGTATCTGTAATTTAAATTTAAATATAATAAAGCAATCACATAACTATATAACATTATTCTTTTGCTTAATTTATTTAATTTTCATTGATTATTTATTTTCTTTATTTCATATGTAATCACATAAATTAGATTATATAGAAAACATTTTCTTTGCTAACCTTGTCCTAAAAAATAAAATGAATAATTTGATTTACTATAATTGATTTTTGATTTATTTGATTATTTTTTACTTAATTTATTTCCTTTTCATTGATTTATTTATTTTCATTTATTTTATATGTATTCATAGAACTTAGATTACAAAAAAAATATTTTTATTAACTAATCTAGTCCTCAAAACAAAATGAATAATTTGATTTATAATTGATTGATATTTTGATTATTTGCTTTATTTGATTATTATTTACATAATTTATTTTCTTTTCATTGATTTATTCCTTTTTCTTTATTTTATATGTATAAATCGAACTTAGATTACATAGAATATATTTTATTTACTAAACTATACTTAAAAATAAAATGAATAATTTGTTTTTATTATATTTTGATTATTTGATTTATTCATTTTCTTTATTTTATATGTATTCATAGAACTTAGATTATAAAAAAAAATTTTTTTTTACTAACCTAGTTTTAAAAATAAAAAAAAACAATGTCTTGGTTAGATCAACAATGAAACAATATTAGTAACTTTTAAATCATAATTTAAACTTTTATAGTTAGTGTAACATTGATGTAATATCTTTCTTACTAAACAATCTTATATAAATTGACATTCATTTAAATTTATTATGAAAATTTTTTTTTTGAAAATGTGTTGATTATTATTATAATCTAAATTATTATATACTTTGATTATTATCATTATTTATACTTGATTATTATGAATATTATTATATACTTGATTTATTATTATTATTATATACTTGATTATTATGATTAATATTATATACTTGATTATTTGGATTAATATTATATACTTGATTATTAGGATTAATATTAGTAAACTATGTTATAGTACTTAAATTTATGATTATGATTAAATATTATGATTATTATTATATACTTAATTTATTATTATGGCATACTTGATTTATTATTATACTAAATCATGTAATATTAATAAAAATAACACATACTGTAAATAATCATTAAACACAATATTTTTTACTCCTTGATTAAAGTCGTATAAGTTTTTTTGATGAGTTTTATTTGTTTATTTAAAAAAATAATCAATGGAAAATATTTATTCGATTAGATTTTGGTTATTTTTACCCACAGATTCCCGTCGCTTTGAAGACGAAGTGGCCAGACCATAATGCAGACAGTTCTGTGGGCTCTCCTTTCAGTATGGTTGCACTTGCCGATCGCTGTGTGGAGTCACGCTCGTCTGATGATGCCCCCTTCCCGTTCGAGCATGTGGAGGCTGGGATTTCCTACCAAGAAAAACTTCAATGACAATGCTCTGTATTGTGGAGGCATACAGGTGAGCATCCCTATATGAATGGGGATATAATATATATATAAAATAACTTTATTTTCGATAAAAAGTGGGTTGGAATCAATAATAAAGATTTGTTGTTTATCTCTTTCCTAGTTTCTTTTAGTAAGTTTAATAAAGGCCCATATACTATATTTGTTTAAATGAATTTAAATGTATTTTAGTACATAAAGGGCCTTCAGTAATAAGTTATAAATTGGTAACTTACCTATTATATTTAAACAATCGTATTTCATAGTAAATATAATCTGAATTTTATTCTTTCATAAATTATCTACGTTATTTTAGAAATAAACACTAAAAATTCTAATTAATTACCATTTTTTGAATTAGTGGTAAATTTTAAAATCGTTTTACGTTATTGTAATTTAAGTAATAATGTGTAATAAATTAATTAATAATTAAATTTAAAGCCGTTTTTAAAATTTTATTTTATTTAATTAATTACAGTTAACGTCCATTTTTGAACTAGTGGTAAATTTTAAAATCGTTTTAACAGTATTGTAATTTAAGTAATAATTTGTAATAAATTAATAATAAATTTAATTATATTTAATTAATTAAAGTTAATGCTCACTTTTGAACTAGCGAAAAATTTTAAAATCGCTTTATATTATTGTAATTTAAGTAATAATTTGTAATAAATTAATAAATAATTAAATTGAATTAATTAATTAAATTTAGAATTAATTAACTCATAATAAATTAATTACTTTAAGTAATAAATTTATTATTGCCATGAACTAATTTATGATAGACTTAGAACATATCTTTTGCTTAAAAAATAAAAATGTTTAAAAATATCATTCAGTAATGTTTAACAAAGAATTAAAATAAATATATATCGAAATTTATATATGGAAAACAAAATTTTTAAAATATCTTTGAAATTTTACTGTAATTATTATCACTTTTGGTGACAAGCAAGTACTTTTATTTCATTTGTAGATTCAATGGCAGAGAAATGGGGGCAAGTGTGGTATTTGCGGAGATCCTTACAACATGCCTCATCCAAGGGATAATGAAGCTAATGGAAAATACGGACAAGGCATTATATCGAGACAATATTTATCGGGACAGGTAGAATTTTGTGCAAAAATATTATTCAGTTTTGTAGGTATTAAAAAAATACATAAATAAAGTTTAAGATAATAAAAATATGTTAATTTTTTTAAAAAATTTACTATATTAATTAAAATTTTAATTTATTATTGATATTTGTTATATATATTTGATTATGAAATAAATTATTGCATTATGAATAGTGTTTCTAATAAGAATCCTTTGCATTTTGCTTTAAGTCTGAAAAGTTTGTGGCATATAAATTTTTCTTGGATATTTTATATTTTCCAAGAAAAATATTAATATAGTTTTAATTTATTTAATTACTAAGTAATATTATTATTTTCTTTCTTTACATTTTTAATTAGAAAACATTGCAATTATCACAATAAGTAAACATTGTTTTTCCTTTGAAATTCAAAACTTCGTGTCCCATAAGATATACGAAGCTTATAAAATAAAAGTCAAAATAAAAAATAATAATATCTAATGCAATACAATATTCTATTGAAGAAATATTTTTGTTTCATAAGATTTTATTTTGTTATTTAAATTTTTCATTACAACTTTTAGTTCATATTACAATACTTGTTACAGAATCTGTTAAAATTTTATTCGGAATTATGTGATAAAATTTCTGAGTTTTAAAAGTAAAAATTAGTTCAAAATAAAATGCGGTAGTTATAAACTGAAGTAAATTTATTTAAATTAAAAAAATATATTTAAAATAAAAAATTAAATTGCTTTTATAAATCGAAGTTTTGCTATTAACTGCTTTTTTTTATTGTATCCGATAAGATAATGAAATTTTTGTGTTTTATTAAATTAAGGAAATTATATCTAATTAATACAGATATTTATTTGTTTTCTTAGGTGCTTAAAAAGTCTGTTCAATTTTTTTCCATATTAGTTTTATTAATTTCATTTTATTTATTTTATTTAAAGATGCAATTTTGTAAATTAATTACGTAAAAAAAAAATTTCAAAAGTGTTTTCAGGATTTAATAATTTAATTAAATCAAAATATCAGAAAACTTAACTTGTTATAGTTTTTTTAAATCCTGCATTTCAAAAATTTATTACTAATAATCCTTTCACAAAGGCATATAAAATATGCCACGTATGAAGTACTTTCGTCTAAAATTTCATTAACTGCTGTTATTTGAAATTGCATGCATTCTTGCATTTTTTAACCTAAGACACTAAGACATTCCAAATATAGACCTATTTTGAAGATTTTCAAAGCAAAAATTCAGTAATGAATGAGTAACAAAAAATACAATAAATGATTAACTAAAGAATAACATCATTCTATTGTACAACAGCAATATTCTTCTTTTCCAGATAATGGAAGCAAGAGTTGATGTTACAACGAATCACAGAGGGTATTTTGAATTCAAACTCTGTCCCAACAACAATCCGAAGAAAGAAGCAACTCAAGAGTGTTTGAATAAATACCCATTAAAACTGCCCATGGCAAAGGCTCAAAATATTACGTTGGAGACAAAGGAAATGGAGATATATCAGTAAAATTGCAGCTTCCAAAAGGACTAACATGTTCTCAGTGTGTTTTTCAATGGACATACGTTGCAGGTAAAGTCACCAATGCACTTAATTTATAACTTCCAATATTTATTTGCTATTTACTGACTATTCTAAATTAAAAATACAAGTTCAGCTAGATATGCTTAAAAATATTAAGAAACTAAGTTTATTTAACTAGTCAACCATTGAGGGATATTTTTATTATGTCAGATATATGAAATATAACACAGGTTGTTCGTAAACAGTTTTAACAAGATAGGAATATACCACCAAGACGAATAATATTTAGTATGGCACTTAATATCATAAAAGAATTACTTTGAAAACACTTCCAACAAGTGCAAGTCGTCATTTCTTTAACGCCGGAAAAGTAGAGCATCTCCAGAACATCATCGTCAAGAATTTACAGTATGCAAATTTCTACAACATCGATAATTGCAGTTGATTAGCTTATTAAAATTTCACTGTTGAAAGTTCAACTTGCTCATTTAACTTTATTCTTGCCTTAGAGTGGAATGCCATTTTAGATTAAATGGTAAATATCGTTCATTTTGATGAATACTAACACCCATTATATTTTATCAAAATGGTTTACGAACACTTTATCAATTATCTCCACAACTGAATCGATAAGATATGACCTATCCTTAATGGATTATAGCAATATCATTACAATAATCCTTATAATAATCTATCCTTAATACAAGGCACTCAATTGCAATTTCTTCCAAGTCAATTAGTTTCCAAAGTGTTGATTACAGCGTACCAGTAATAATAATCAAGTTACCTATTAAGTGGAGAATTTGCGATATAGAAAAATTTGGACTTGCTTACGTAAATATTGCCTTGCTTCTTAAAATAATACTTGCTTCTTTAAATTTGGAATTGCTTCCTTAAATATTCAATTTGGGACATATACAGGATTGAACATAGTTAAGGAAGGAAGCAATTTATATTTAATGAATTAAATTTAAACTATCTTTAATGTCAAGAATGAATCATTGTAGTATACGAACTAAAGAAACTTTACTTAAATAATATTTATTTTTCAGGGAACAACTGGGGTCGATGTGAAGATGGAGTGTCAAGACTGGGCTGTGGACCCCAAGAAACATTCAGAGGATGCGCAGACATCGCCATTGGCAAAAACTACAACATGTTTCCTTTCACACCGAGCCAAAACGATATTGGAAATAAATATTATGACTCTTCTTCTTTTTTACAAAAGTACAAAACAAAAGCTCACCAAAGAAACTTCCATAACAAAATATCCCAAGTACGCCCAAGAAATTTCAAGACAAAGCCAAATCGGCAACAGCACAAACACCACCAAGAACAAGTACAGCAAAAGCAAAAACGTAACATATCCATCATCTTGGCTCCATTTTCATCTTGATAAGAAGACGACTAGAATGCCAAAACTGCCAAATGGTTCTAGTCGAGATCCACTATCCTTATGGAAATATCAGCGACCTAAAAGTTATTTCAACATCTTTCCCGAAAAAAATCTGCATCAACACAAAAAATTCGTACTTCGAAGCATGATGATAGCTACTTCAAAGGCGTGTCTAATTTTGATACCAGCATTGAAAAATCCCAGTTGAGTAAAATACTTCAACAACGTGAGAAAGAGATTCAACTTTTGAGATTTTACTTGCAGAATTCCAGTCCATCAAAGAATAGTAATGAGACCAGAGGATTTTCTTTGAATGGCAGAAAGTATAAAGATTTTTGGTACTTGTAGAGAATCTTAAGTAAGGAGATAGGGGTGAGATACTTTGATTTTTGGTGATCGTTAAAAGATTTTTTGATGATTAAAATGGGTTGGTGGTGAGAATGTTATGCAAATCTTGAAAGTTGTGGTGCTCGATGAGAAATGGGATTGCTTTGGTGCTTATTTTTTTACATATTTTAGCTCTAATATATTTTGAGATTCCAATTCAGATAAAATTACAAAAAATAAATTCCCTTTTATTATTCAAAGAATTTAAATACACTTTAGTTGAAATACGATACAATTTTTTTTATTAAATTGTATATACGTAGATTTAATTGATTAAATGAAAGAATTCAAAATATTTTTTTTCCTAAATTTTCCATTATTTTAATTATTAATATTTCAGTCATAGATATAAAACTCAAACTTATCTCTATATAAGAGATAAGTGTTTAAATTAATAATTAGAATACAATGATTTAAAATTAAATTCCATTTACCTATTAATATTAATCTATGGAAAAGAATTCTTTCGTAAATGTATTATATATAGTAGTAAGTAAAGTTATTTTATAAATAAAAAGATTTATAAAATTATTTATACAACATTTTAATCACATTCTCTGATTAATGTAATGTATATTATATATTATGATAATTAATATATATATATATAGAAAAAAAAATGTAGTATAATAGTATGCAATTTTTGTTTTATCGTAAAGAATTGGAGTAAAAAAAATTAAAATGAAATACTTTTTTATTATTGTTGTCATATTTTTTAAAAAGTAAATGCACGTAAAAGAATTTTATATGTTTTGTATATATTTTTGTAATAAATATGAAAATAAAAATGTACTTTTTCTTTATTAATCCTCAAATTTTGTTTATTATATATGTCGTTATATTATTTTCAAAATGTTAATTGAAGTAGTATAAGGCAATAAAAAAGAAAACATTTTGGGCTTATCTAAATAGTATTAACTTTAGAAGGTTATTTTAGCAGTAAATTATTAACTACATTATTACGATTAACTTTTATTAAAATACACTGCAGTCATTAAATAAATTTTTAATAGGTTCAAAAATTTATCTTCTAATTACTCTTTTTTCTAAGCATAAATTTTTGCTTATACAGTTTCCTTCACATATATAAAGAATAGGTTAAGATTGAAAAGAATTAAATTAAAATTATGTAATCATCGTAAAAACTACACAAACACAATTGAAAACATAAATTCGACTCAAAGATAAAATTCAGAAAGTGATAATAAAGAAATATAACTTGCAGAAATACAATTGGCTAGAAAAATGTTTTTTTTTTGGGAGGGGTGGAGGGGAAGGCGCTTCAATTTTATCCAATAGAATGCCTCATGTAAAATTTCTCTTTAACATATCTATTTCAACATTAAAAAAATATTCAAATCAATATTATTAAAATATGCCGACAGGATGTCAATTAGACAGGAATGCCAAAAAGTTATCTTTTTAATTGTAATCATATATAAGTTTTAAACTTGAATTGTTATAGAAATGTTTAATTTCTATAAAAGGATAGATTTAAATATTTCCCAATTGACATCACATTACTCAAATCAACTGTCTGCCTTTTATACATCCTACTATACATTTTCTTTTCCTTTCGTACAACAATTATGGTAAAAAAATATAATTTTCTGACAATAATTAAAATTTTGTTAATTCTTACTGTCTTTTTTTAATTTATTGAACTTGTGATTTAATAATAATATTAAAAACAGAAAAAAATATTTCTATCAAGCCATTCTAGAAACTTTTATTCGAAACATAATTATCATAATACTGTGCCCAAAAAGTAAGACAAATTATTTTTTTTTCAAAAACTCTTTATTTATTCTTCCAAATTTATTTCATCGCCTTCAAAGTAATCCCCTCCGGACACAATGCCCTTATGCCAACTTTTCTCCAATCCTCAATGCATGCTAAAAAGTTATCGGCAGAGATGGCCTTCAAAGCGAGCGGCGATTCACGTTGAGTCGCTCTTCAATCGACTCAAAACTCTGTCCCCGGAGTCGTCTTTTGAGTTTAGGGAATAGCCAGAAGTCGCACGGTGTGAATACGATGGTTGTGGAACGATATGGGTTTCAAGTCACGAAGAATCAATGCAGTGTGAACTGGCGCATTCAGTGTTTTCGGTAGCAATCGTGATTTGACGCGTTTGAGGCCCAAAATGGAATTGACTGATCCTTTTTAAATTCCAACAAGGTCTCTAATTGTAAATCGACGGTTTGCAAGCACCAAATCTTTAATTTTTTGGTTGTGAGCTTCGTCGATTGAGGTTGATGTTCGACCAGAGGGCTCTTCGTTTTCAACGCGTTTTCTGCCTTCTCTGAACTGTTTATACCACTTGTAAACATTTCTTTCCGATATATGAATGCTCACCGAATGCCTTCTGCAACATTCTATACATTTCCGCAAACAAAATTGAAAGCATGTTCTTTGCTCAATGAATTCAGACATTTCAAAAATCGCCGGAATCAGTTTTAGCGTCTCACAAAGCCAAGCGTAACTCGAACACTAATGAATATTTTGACGTCACATTTCACACAGATGTCAAGGACGGAGCCAGCAACCTATAAAAAGAAAAAAAAAAATTGAAATTCCATAAGCTCCGGGAATTTTAAATTGAAAATTGGTCTTACTTTTTGGACATATTTGTAAAATCAAAAGCACACATGGAATAAAGTAATAAAAAAGAAAAATGTTAATGGTTTGTAATAACATAAAGATTTTTATGCATTGTTGTGGCTTTTGTAGCATATAAGTATTACACTTTTACACTTTTAATTGGGTGAGAATATTAACTTTCTAAGAATCCAGTATTACAATTTTTTTTTTCACTTTCAAAAGTGAAACCTTTTCATCTTCCTATTTCAATTGTAATCATCTATATTCAAACCCGGACTTCTACGAATGGAGATACGATTGACAACAGTTATTCTTACCTTTATTTATTTATTTATTATCATTTTTAGAAAAGCTTTTTTTTTTTACGGTTAATTCCGCTTTTGTGCTATCTAGGTTTGTTTGGAAAAGGAGGAGTTTTCTTAATTCACACGGATCTCCGTCTTAAAATTGATTCATCGGCAACTCCCTATGAATATGCAGGAGAGTGATGTAGGGTCGTAGGAAGGTTGTTGACCGATATTCTTTCCCGCGGTTTAGAGCTGGTGGTTATAGGTAAAGTGGCCTATTGTGAGATAGCGTTACGGTATGTCGTTAGAAAAAGGAAAGTAAATATAGATTAAATGATATATAGTTCGATTTTTTTTTTTTTTTTACGTGTTATTCTTTTTAAGAGACGAGCCTTTTTTTCGAATACAGTTTTGTTTCAGAATATTTTTATTAAAAACAAAAATGTGAATTTCTATAATTAGGATTGTGTTTATTTATTTATTCTTCAAATTGAAATCGGGTTCGGTTTAGTATCAGAATTATAATTCTATGATTTAAAGTCAGATTTGAGATCGCTGCTATTCACTAAAAATACTCTAAATATTTCCAAATGTTTGATTTTTTTTAATAATTCTATTTTTTTATTCATTTAAAATGTATTGGAAAAATTTTGTTTATTAAATAAATAATGTTTTTTTTTCTTCTAATGCAGCTGGCAAATAGACCGTGATCTTTCGCCATAAGGGCTGTGCCGATATTACTCACTTCGCATTACCCAGGGGGCGCGTGTAACTTGATGGTAAGCCACGGACGTAACAATGCCCCCGCAGCGCTCTACGATCCCGTTAGGACCGGGACCTACGGTTTAAAGGTGGATTCCGAACCACTACACACATCTATGGGCAAAGCCGGGATTTGAACCCGATACCTGTGGTGCCGAACGCCAGAGCGCTAGCCATTCGGCCATCAGGCCCCATATAAATAATAAATTCGTCGTAATAAAAATATGTTCGGTTCAGAATCAGAACTATAATTCTCCGATTCAAATACAAATTTGAGATCGCTGCTATTATCAGTACAGAGATCGCTTCTATTCACTAAAAATGTTCTAATTTTTTATAAATGTTTGAATTTTTTTTTTAATAATTTTATTATTTCAGTTTTCTATTACTTTTTAAATGAATAATAAAATATTATTCATTTAAAAAGTAATAGAAAATTAAATGTTCTAATTTTTTCTAAATGTTTGAATTTTTTTATAATTTTACTTTTTTATTCATTTAAAAAATAGCGGAAAATTTATTGTTTATTAAGTAGTGATAAATGATGAATTCATGTTTATTAAGAATTGGTTTGGTTTAGAATCAGAACTATAATTCTCTGATTCAAAGTCAGATTTGATATCGTTGCTATTATCACTACAGAGATTTTGAGATAGCTGCTATTCACTGAAAATTTTCCAATTTTTCTAAATGATTGAATTTTTAATAATTCTATTTTTTTTTAGTCATTAAAAAAGTAATGGAAAATTTATTGTTCTTTAAACAGTGCTAAATAAAAAATTGATATAAAAATAGGTTTAAGGAAATAATAGGTGATAATGAAGATAGGTTCGGTTTAGAATCAGAATTATAATATAGGTTCCTCTTATTCAAAGTCAGATTTGCGAAATCGCTGCTATTATCACTACAGAAATTTTGAGATTGCTGCTATTATTTACTACAGTGATTTTGAAAATGATTTATTTCAATTTAAAGGGGACTGGAGTAATCTTGTGATGACAGAATGGGTCATTCGAAATCAAGAGAGCTTAATTCAAAATTTTACAAGTTAATTGAATCGAAAATTATAAGCAAGAAAACTAAATTCTTGTTATATGAAATCCTTATTAGACTTATTTTGGTCTATGGCTGATCAGGCACATTTGTGTATATTTGAGCGGAAGACTTTAAGGGGTATTCTTGGAGGTATTAGGGAAAGTGGTTGTTGGAGAAGATGGTACAACGCAAAGATTTATAAATTCTGTAAAGAACCATATATTATAAACTTTATTCAGATTAATAGATTAAACTAGGTTGCTGACGTATTTAGAATGTATGATTTAAACCCTGTAAAAGGCTCGTTTTGGCAAAGCCACAGGGACAAAGAGGAGGAGGACGACCCGGTTGCGATGGATAGACGCAGTTGCGAAGAATTTTACTGTGCGAAGGTTAAGAATTGGTGTACCTTTGCCACCCAGAGGAACGCAGAAAGAATCTCTAAGTAAAGCCTTGGTCTACTATGGGCTGTCATGCTATTGATGGTGATGACAATCGAAAAATACCCTGTTTAGACCGTCATGATAAATATTTAGGAAAATCTTAATAGACTCCATCCATTAGATTCTAAAAAAAAAAGGGTGGAGCTTTAATCATTTAAAAAAAAAAAACTTTGAATAATATTATAAGCAACATATCGAGAGGTTCCCGGTTCCTTCTTTTGAGAACAATTTGTTGCAAACTGTCAAAATTTCATATTTCATACTGAATATAATTTTTGAGTCAGATTATGCGATTTGAAAAATTTAGAATTTAATGCCACTGCTAATAATTTGTTGCTACCGTAATATTTGGATTACATTTTTTAATATTTCTTCTTTTCGAAGATGCAAAGGTTGCTTTGGTTTAATCAGATTCTAAAACATGAAATAAAGGTGGAATGAAAATGCTTTACTTAAGGAAACTTTTTGAATTATATTTCTATTAGGTTTTTATACTAGATTAAATTTAAAACTGAATTCGTTTTCTATCATTTAACAACTGTGACGGCCATTTTGTTTGATTACTTGGCAATATGGCTGAAGATAGATGTTTATCATAATCAGATTCAATTTTAAATTGGAGGATTGTTATGAATTAAATTCATTGTGGAGGTAATGTTATTAGCATCAGTAGCAAGTAAAAGTCACACGTGCCTTCTGGGTGGTGCTAAATGAGTACCGTCTATAGGTTATGGCTGCTTTGTTCGCTGGAGACTGGACTTTTAACTTACAACAGAATGGTGATTTTTTTTTGCAAACTCTTTACTGGAGGGCTAGACAAAACATCTCCTGATCTCATGGAACTTTTAGAATTCTTCTAACTTTTTAAATTTTTAATTTTAATATTTAACTTGTTTTTAAATGTTTTAAGGCATTTTGGCCGTTTTGTTAAGAATGTCTGGCCTATTTTCCTTTAATTTTGATTTGTTTATTTGTTCTTTTTGTTTCTACGTCTTTGTATGGACTGAGTTCCCAATAAAACCACAGGTAGTAACAACAATAACATTATAAGCAGAAGGGTGAATATGAGAGTTGACCACCATGACAAGGAGAATTTAACTCCTGAGAATCTGAATGATCAAATGAGAATCGAGAATCGTGAGTGAACAAAGTTGTTCCAGGTGCTATTTCTAAAAGTTCTCATTCAAACCAGATCAGAGAGATCAAAATGGATATCTGCAGAAAGAACATCGTTCAGTTTAATAACATTGATTTTACTAAATATATATCACATCAATATCAAATAAACTAATGTAAACCTGTTGGTATTAAAAAAAATCTGAATTTAAAAATCTACTCATCCTTAACTACAAAAAAAGTTGAAAATTGTTTTGGAAAAACCAATTTATCAAGGAAAAAAAATACTAAAAATAAAATAAATTTCTTTTTAATAACTATCCATTGTTTTCCATCATAACAGCAAACATCAGAATCAATCACCTTTCTTTGAATTCCATGGAAAATTTAAGATTAACTTTACAAAACAAAATATTTACAATGGCTTGAAAAACCACAACCCCATAAAAAAAAAAAAAAGAGAACACACGACTTAAATCACTTTACTTCCATTTACAAAAAGCATCATCCCTCACTGATGCCACTAACGACTCCCAAAAAGCAACCCGATCAACAAAAAAACAAACCCTTTCCCCAGGTATCAGGCAGAAAAGAAAATTAATTAGAGGTTTGAGAGAAGAAGAAGAAGAAGAGAACTTTCAGAAATTCTCAGGGACGTGAGTGATTAAGGTTGTCGAGTCGAGACCTCCTTCCACTTTATAAGGTGTTTGTGACCCTACCATCACTTAGTGGCCTTCACATCTGTCGTCGAACCTAAGTGTCCGATCCTATCTCATGTAGTAAGTGACATGTTATTGCACTTAATGTATCATAATATTTATTATATAACAATTAAGAAACTACTAATAATAGTTTAATGATAATTTTTTAATATGACAAGTTGAATTTAAACTTTCATTAATCAAAGTTATCTATATATATGATAGTAAATAGCATGTAATTATAGTCTTGTAGTTGTTGATATTTACTTATTAACATGTTAATAATTGATACTTTCTTGTTACTATATTTATCTCTCTCTCTCACTACATATATAAATATATATATATATACATTTGTCATAAACAAATGAATATGATGTTTGTACGAAAAGTTATAAGTTAATTTATATTGTATATTTTTATTGTTATATACAATAATAATTATATTAACAATAAAAATATACAATATAAATTAACTTATAACTTTTATATATATATATTTTTATATATTTTTTTAATATATATATATATATATATATACATTTGGCTTTTAATAAAAATAAAAATATACATGTCTTCTTATTTGTAAGAAAAGTTAAAATATATTAAATTTAATTTTAAATTATAATTTTTATAAATGTACTGGTTGTATTGACAGCGTTTAAAGATTATATAAATTAATATATAACTGTTTAGGTACTAATAAAATAATAAATAAGTGTACATGCAGATTTATTTGTATTAAAAATTAAAAGGTACTCGATAAGCTAATTAATTCAATTTTCATAAGTATGTTTATGTTTTAATATTTGTATCGATTCAATGATTTCATTAAATGATTATATACAAATTTATAACCGTTTAGATATTAAAAAATACATGTTTTAATACTGATAATTAAGGTAATTTTTAATTTAATTTACATCCCTAAAGTCTTATTTTAAAATTACGATGCCTTAATTTATTTATCATTAGCTACATTTAATATTTATTTTAATAAATTAATAATACTAATTCCTTTTTATTAATAAATCTTGACAAACCTGAAAAATATATAATTCTGTTAATATTAATAGAAGAATTCTGTTTCTCTATTATGCTATTTTCTTTCATAAAAGAATTCCTCTAGATATCATTCCTAAATATTATTAATTTTCCTCTAGATATCATTAATGTGCAAGAAAATTTAAGCTTATTTGTAATGGAAATGTTTTAAAAAGTGTAATAATCAAAAATATTTCTAAAAATTTAAATTGTCAATATTTTTCAAATTATTAACTATGAACTATTTTAAATATCATTTAAAAGTGTAATATTAATGTTTATAGTTTATTATACTTGGTTATTCAAAAAATATACAGCATTAAAATATGCTCATTTTTAGATAAAAATGAAAGTAAATATCCATGGAGTCATGCTTGTAGCTCTCATCACACTTTGCTTTGTGCAAAGCGTCTGGTGCCATGCCCGTTTGATGGAGCCTCCATCTCGGTCAAGTATGTGGAGGCATGGATATGACACGCCGAAAAATTATGATGATGATGGCTTATACTGCGGAGGAATGAAAGTGAGTAGAATTATACATTGCACATTATTTTATTCGGATATTTTAATTCAGTTTTCCCATAAATCTTTGTTGGCTTTGCAATGGGAGAACTACTTCGATACTGAGGGCTATGCCAACTTCACTCTCTGTGAGTTTGCTCTAATTGCAGAGTGAAGTACTAATTGCCACTGTGAGTTTGCTTCTAATTGGAAACAAAAAGGACAGGACAGCATAGGGGGAGGATTCAAACGGCAGCATAGGGGAGGAGGGCAGCATCCTTGCCTTTCCTGTATTTCTTTAATGGGAAAATTTCTGGCCTATACATTCAATGCACCCATAACCGGCGTAGAGAATAATAATTTTGGTTCAGTTCATTTGTTTGCTTTTAAACTCAGCTCCTGAGGTTTAAAAGTGTACTAACCAACATGCCTTCTAATTTTAATTATTGAATTTATGTAACCATATTTTTTTTTATTTCAATGGCAAGGCAAGTACAAGAAGATAAAAATAGTAATAATAACAAGGGAAAAAAATACAAAATAATAAATGTCCAGAAAATGCACAGATGACCGAAGTCATTGCCTTAAGAGTTCTCTCGCACGCCAGTAAAGCGCTGTCTCCGAGTCGCCGTCAAGTACCGCACATCGATGGAGGTGGTCTCTGTTCATTGGGTCATGAACCCCATAGGGGGCAGCCAGGATTCGAAAATATTTTAATGCGATGGAGATGTTCTGCTAGACAGTCATGGCCAGTCGGAACTGGGCGACAGCATGCCGTCGCGGATTGCTGGGTATTGCTAAAAGATCTTCAGCTCTCCAACGCTTTGACTTGATCTCATCATGAATTTGTATCTTGATGTAACCATAACTTTCTCCTATTAATTCCAGTAGAATATACATTGATTATTCAAATAATATGGTTTTTCTAGTGAAAATACATAAAATATTTTGAAACCAGTTAATTTAAATTATTTTTCTCTCTCTATATATATACAATAATAATTATTATTTTAATAATATTATTATATATTATGTATGTATATATATATAATTTTTTAATTGAAATCCTATTGACACTTTCTACAACATTATTAACTAAGACACTTACTAAAGCTTAATTTAGGACAATTATTTTACAATCGTGGAATATTTATTTGAAATTATTTTTGTCCTTATATTTAATAAAGATTTTAATGATTCTAAAAATATACTATATAATTATAAGTAATAAAGGAGAATAAAAAGTCCTGTTCATGGGTAATTTTTATTCTAACTTTGTATCCGATTTTATACGAAAATTGTGTTCCAAATTTTTTTATGCTATAATTTAAAATAAAATAATGAGCAAGATAGCAGGATTATTATAAACAAGATGACATATTAGTTTTTGATAATTATATTCATTAATTTATTTTTGTACATCGATGGACTTCGTGTTTCAGTTACATATGCCAGAATAGCCAACCAACAGGCGATGTTCAATGAACAAATTGCCATTCGGGGAGGACGTTTAGGAACATGCAATTGATTGAACACAAGTTTGGATTTTTATGACTTGAACTTTTATGAACATAATTTTATTGCTCACAGTTGGTTGCCGCTTAGAAGGAAATCCAGAAATATCACACCAGGCAACTTTATTATCAATTCTAAACGCTTACATTATCATAATCTAAATCGAATCGCCTACAGCAAGCAAATCTGCTTTTGAATCTGTACCATTTTGCTCATTAGCAGCGATTGGTACGATAGTTATTTTGTAGTTAGGTTTCGTATTACATGTGCAAAATAAACTATTTTGATTTCAGACTCAGTGGAAAGTAAATGGTGGAAAATGTGGGTATGTGGCGATCCATGGCATCTTGAAGTTCCGCGTCCCAATGAGAATGGTGGAAAATATGGAAATGGCATTATAGTGAGGACTTATAAACCAGGACAGGTAACATAATTGGATTTCATATTATTTATTTTCTTTGAGATATTGTTTGTCAAATCAAGAATTTTGATTTTTTTTAATTGGCTAGATTTTCAAACTGAAAATGGATGATTCAAAAACCTGATAAGTTAAGTATTCCATATCTATGGTAGGTATAGGCTCGATAAATCTGTATGTCAGGAAAACTTTTCGTTGTTGGAGAGAGGGATGATGGGATCTGCAGGCCTACCCTTGGGAGGGGTTTCGTCCTAGTTAGGGACGTATAATGTTAGTGCAATGCAGAAGAAACCTATTATTGATGCCCTCTGGGTAACACCGAATTAACTAGATATTTCCCATTCTAGTGCCAAATTACCTCAAGTAAAAATACCCGGTATTTGGAAACAACAGTTAATTTGATTTACAAGACGTTATAACATAGGATATGGATATTTTTATTTTTTTTTAATTAAGTAAATTTTTTTCCAAATATGTCATTTAATTTTGTTATTAATACCAGCATTTTTAAATTCTACATCATTTCTTAAATATTGAAATTTAGCAATGTAAAATATTTTCGAAATAATTCAAACTATACTCTTTAATACAGAGATTTTATGAACGTAGATAAGTATTTCCTAAATATCATTCTGTACAAAAAAAAATGCTGCACAATAAATATATTAAATATTAATATATATTAAATTATTAATATATAATATTAATATTAATATATTAAATTTTTAAATAGCAAATTATTTTGCTTAATTAAAATTAATAGAACCTATTTTATTTCTGCTAAAATTTTTCCTTGTGTTAATTAATTAGAAACAATGTAATATAATTATAAAACATAAAAATATTTCTGCTTTGTCTCTAAAGATTATTCTCGTTAAAAAATCTCCACTTGAGCTTTATATTTATTAAGTTTATATATATTATACTGTATGCGTATATTTATTATGTTTTTTAATTAAACTAATTAATTGAAAATGTTTTTCTTATGATTTATTTTTAACACACAATTTTCGTGGTAAATTTAATTTTAAACTAATATGTTATTAATATATAATATGTTTGTAGTTATTTTAGAATTTTAAAATGCATTTTCTTACAAAATAATATAATCTTTATTAAAAATAAATAAATTTATAAAATAAAAAAGTTCTGGTGCTCTTCTCATTAAAAATGCAGTATTTACTCTTGGTTCTGTTAATTAAGATAGATTCTATTAATTTTAAACTAAAATTACGTTAATAATTTATAATATGTTTGTATTTATTTTAGAATTTTAATATGTATTTTCCAATAAATATTATGTTAATTAAAATAAACAAAATTTATGAAATTAAAAAAGTTCTGGTGCTCATTCTCTAAATGCTCTTTTTTAGTTAAACTTGCAGCATTTAGACTTGAGATTTATCAAGTTTGTTGCAATATTAATTAAATTAATTAATTAATATTTTTTTTTTTTTTAAATTTCAAGTATTTTTTACTATATATTTAATAGGGAGTTTTCTTAGCACATTTAATTTTAACTTGTATAACGTGTTCGCAGTTGCATATCAATATGCTTTTTTATTATTAAGTAAATTTCCATTAACTTTTTTTGTCACTACGACTATCGTGTTTCTTTCTATCGGTGGTTCAATTTTCTGGTTAGCCGCAGCTTTCTAGTGGTTCGAGAAGTATTGATCAATCCATACAAACATTTATGGAATATTCATTTATTTACAAGTAATATTTACAAAGATATACAGGGTTGATGGTAACATCTCAAAAAGGCAAAAGCTAAACTGGAAGAAAATGTTCTTTTTTTAGAATAAAACAACTCGTTTCCATAGCAACAGCTGGTCTCCGGCAACAGCCCAAGCTTCCACAGCAAATTCAGCAAAGCCCATCTCCACGGCAACAGCGCAATTCTGAATCGGTTCCAAACGATTTCTATAAAACTACCACGTGACGCTGCGTTTCGCAAACTAAAGCATAAAAATTCTAACAGATTCTACTACTAACAATTTCATTAAAAAATTTAATGTCAAGGAAAAAAATATATAGTCTAAAATTGTAAAAAAAATTTAAGCTGAAAAATACTGATAATTCTTTTTTTTTTTTTTTTTTTTTTTTTACTGACTGTTTTTTAATTCTACTTTCATTACTGTTTTTATCATTATTATTTTGTTTTTAGATCGTATAGATTTCCTTCAATGCTATAAAATGGGTAGAAAAATTGATTTAATTACGTTACTTAATTGCTATTTGTATTTTCCTCTATTACAAAAATGCCATAAAAAAATTCCTTTTTATGATCAAAAATTTCTATTAAATTGTAAAAGGTATTAACTTTTCTATCAAATACAAAATCTGAAAAGCCTTTAAAAGACAAAAGAACTTGCTCTGAAAATTTACATACTTATCTTTCTTGTGAAAAAAGAAAGTACATTAAAGTCACAGGAAAGATTTATCACCAAAACTTCAAGTACATTAATGTTACAGATTAACATTCCAAAAGTTATAAAATAAATTAAATATAATGAGCATTAATTTTCCAGCTTTTTAATGCATTTAACTTTTTGTCATCTAATAAAATTCTTATTAAAGTATATGACATTCAAGTTTATTGAAATAAACTTTAATTATGAAAATAAAATTTTTGTTTATAAAATATATTATTTCAAAACAGTAAAAATTTGAACATTAAAAACTCAATGATGAAATTAAATTAGATTAACGACTAATTAAATTTAATTTAATTAACTTATGACAAAAAGCTTTGGAATTTTTGAAAAGTGAATTCGCTACATTGTTCTGCATATGATTATTATGCACTTAAAATTTCACTCTATATTTCATTGAAATATTAAAAAATTGTGAGTAAAATAAAATATTTAATATACCAATAAAGTTTCATTCCTAATTAAATGGAGGTAATTAATAAATTCTTATTTTTATTTTCCTTTGCTTAAAAACAAACAAAAGAAAATAATCATTACATTTAACGACATTATATTTAAGTAAGGTATCTTCTTGACAAACTAAAATTCCTTATGATGTTGCATTTTGACAGTTTTTGTTTTCGTATTATTTTCCTAATGTTATTGAGAATTCATAACTTTATTTTTCAAACATGTCATACGTCTATTAAACGTATGTTTATTGTGTTAATGCCAGTTATTTCTGCTCTTAAAGCAGAAAAATAAACAAAAAGTTTAAAACATATAAAGTAAAATTGAATTAAAAATCACTTCTAAAATTTTAGCCTTAATTAATTAGTGTTCCTATATTTTAGCGATTGTAAAATCTATTTAAATATATATAATGTCTGTAAAATCTAACATGGACATTGTTTCTAAATTTATAAGATTTTGAAAATGATATTTCATACCCTGTTAAAATAAAGTTGTTAATAAATGCCTCATTTAGATTATTTTATACATAATTTGTATATTTTTTTTTCAGAATTAATAAACGTTTTTAACGGATGTAATACGCAAAATAAATCTGTAGTAACAAAAGTCACTTAATTAAATGATATTTCATAATAATTATTGTTCCTTAATAATAATCATTAAGATGTGTTATAATTTTATTCCATTACAATTAAAAGTTGTTAAATGTTATTTTATAAATTCAATTTTTAAGTCACTTAATTAAGTTATAGTACATAATAAATATTGTTCAGATAATCAATAAGATTTGTAATAATTTTATTCCATTACAATTAAAAGTTGTTAAATGTTATTTTATAAATACTTTACTTTATAAATACAATTTTTAAGTCACTTAATTAAGTTATAGTTCATAATAAATATTGTTCCTTAATTATAATCAATAAGATTTGTTATAATTTTAATCCATTACAATCAAAAGTTGTTAAATGTTATTTTATAAATACTTTACTTTATAAATTCAATTTTTAAGTCACTTAATTAAGTTATAGTTCATAATAAATATTGTTCCTTAATTATAATCAATAAGATTTGTAATAATTTTATTCCATTACAATTAAAAGTTGTTAAATGTTATTTTATAAATACTTTACTTTATAAATACAATTTTTAAGTCACTTAATTAAGTTATAGTTCATAATAAATATTGTTCCTTAATTATAACCAATAAGATTTGTTATAATTTTAATCCATTACAATTAAATGTTGTTAATATAATGTTGTTTTAATATAATGTTGTTGAAGACGATATTCTTAAATGTTATTTTGCACTTCATAAATGCATTTTTAAGTCAGTTATTTAAATGATATTTCATAATAAATGTTGTTACTTAATAATAATCATTAAGATCTGTCATAATTTTAATAAATTATAATTAGAAGTTCCTAAATGCTATTTTTGCGCCACTTAATTAAATAATAGTTCATAATAAATATTGTTCTTTAATAATAAACATTAAGATCTATTATAATTTTAATCTATTATAATTTTAATACATTACAATTAAATGTTGTTAATATAATAATGTTTTTAATATAATGTTATTAAAGATGATGTTCTTAAATGCTATTTTGGTCTTTGATTTTTAAGTCCCTTAATTAAATATTTCATAATAAATATTTAATTAAGGGACTTAAATATTGTTTCTTAATGATAATCATTTAGATCTGTTATAATTTTAATCCATTACAATTAAATGTTGTTAAAGATAACGTTTTTAAATACTATTTTGCCCTTTATAAATGCAATTTTAAGCCATTTAATTAAGAGATATTTCATAAGAATCATTATTCCTTAATAATAATCATTAAGATCTGTTATAATTGTAATTCATTACGATGAAATGTTGCTAATATAATACTATTTTAATATAATGCTGTTAAAGATGATGCTCTTAAATGTTATTTTCCACTTTATAAAGGCATTTTTAAGTCATTTAATTAAATGATATTTTAAATAATAAATATTGTTCCTTAATAATAATCAGAGTTTTTCAGACTATAATCATTTTATTGCAAACTTCATCTCACATAATTTACATCATCTATTAAAAATTCAAGTTCAACAACATTTCCACTTTTTAAATCTTGTGATTTACATTTTCCATCTATATATCTTTCTTTTCTGTTTAAATAAACTGGTAAAACACTGGTTTAAATTAAAAATGAGCTGAATATATAGTCAAAAGGAATCTTCTGTGACGATAGTAATCAACAACAGTTGAAGTTCAACAGCTTCTATCTTCGAATGAATAATTTAACAAACTGTCTGCGCACATTTTCGTAACTTGTTTACATTGGGATCATTTTCTTAATAATTAATGGTGTCGTTTTCAAGTGTCTCATACCAATGCTTGTATATCAGCTACATCGCTTCTATAATTCAGAGTTATCTGAAAACATGGGTCGTGGGTTCAAAGCCAGGTGACGTAGTGACGAATATCATCTATCAGATAAGAATTCTTGGAGGAACTCTTATCTTCTGAAATTCCTGTGATTAAAATTACAATATAAATACTTTGCAGTTTTTTTTTTAATTGCATGTGATTCATAATCACTTAAAAGGAATGGCTGACTTCAAGAAGTCTGCGAAAATCTTGATATGGGTCTTTGAAAAATGACTCTTTTCTATTTATATATGATGTTTCGAGTGGAGATTTCTACACGAAAAGGAGAATTAACTGAAGGATATTGCTGTGCAAAGTTCATGCAAAATCGTGCACGTTGTTTTGATTCAAGACAAATTAACTTTTTAATGTTTTCAACATGCATTTGCTGCATGGTTCTAAAAAAGATTTAACAAAAAAGCAGTTTAAAGTCGTATACGTGTGGGAGAAGCAGTAGAATACTCAAAAGCATATAAAAATAAATAAGTAAATAGTAGTTCTAGAATAAATTTATGTTTTTAATTACATTTAGTGAAGAATTTTTGAAAATGAACATTTTTTAATGCTAATTAAATAAAGTAAATAACAGAAGAGTTTGATTTTTAAATGTATCTTAATTGGAACTAAAATCTACTATATATGTATAAAAATGAATGGTTTTATTAACAATATTTTAAAATAACTTTAAAACTACACCACTTGGAGTTAGAGAAGAGATATTATAGAGAGATGAGATTTTATAAGATAATTTATTAAAAATAGAAATTAATAGGGAAAATAAAGTGTGTTATAGATTTCTCCTAAATTAATATTCTTTAATCTTATGCCAAACCAAAAAAATGTGAACTTATTCTAATTATTTTTTTCGTTAATTAAATAAAAATTATTTTCTGTCACAGTGTTTGTTTGTTTGAAATACCTGGTGTTATCTGGTGCCCTCCAGTAGCGAGATTTAGAAATTTTTCTTAAATTAAAGTTGATTATTAAAAAAAAAATAATTAAAGTTAATTGTTTATATTTAAATTAATTGTTTCAAATATTTTATTTATGTATTTGTGGTCTTTTAAATATATATATATATATATATATTTTTAAATATAGACATATTTATATATTATTTACTAAATGTTTTTTTTATTTATAAATAGTTATTCACAATAATTTATTTTTCACACTTTGACAAACCGTTTCTCAATTGTTATCACTGCCCTTTACTTGCAATTGAAATTTCTTCTTGATTCCTTTCCATTTTCAGTTTATTTACTTTTTTTTTTTTTATTAAAATTTACCAAAACTTACAATCGTTGAAATCTCGAAAAAATTCTCAGGAATTATTATTATTGTATAAAAAAAAAAAATTTAGTAAAAATAGGAATTAATACGGAAATAAAATGTGTTATAGAATTGAATTGATAGACATAATCATGAACACTTGAACTCAACGAATGAAAACTAACATTTTTTGATAATTTTTAACGCTGAGTCACCCATCAACTAACGCGTGAAGAAACAGTAGAAAGGTCAGCAATGCAGGGGCGGGGGTTGCCAATTAGAAGGTGAAGGCCTTTTTCTAGAAAACTAACTAGGCCGAATATCTCCTCATAGAGATTGGAATATATATTTTCCAATATTTCCCCATTGGGGTTGTAACTATGGGATATTAATGAGATAGGTGTCTTTTAAAAAGTAGGATTGCAGTTCTATTAAAATCAGTGCATGTGATAGATTCACTTCGCCTTTTTTTTTTGGTTGATTCTAGAAATTTTTTCTACTTTATTGCCCAAAAAAATGCTTCCAAGGAAAAGTAAGTCAAGTCATTTTTATATCTATCATCCTTTCCTGTCACATTACATTCTCATGTCTGACGAAATTTGGAGAAAATAAATATCAGAGCAATACAGGGTAGGCAGCTAGTTTTTAATGAACTTTAGATTGATTTAATAAGAAATAATGATGTATAATTTTAGATGTTAAGAAATACAACTATAGAAAACAGTGTTTCTGAAAATTATAAATCTGTCACTCAATTATACAGTGTAACAATGCTTCCTCCTACCTACTAGTAAGAGTGCCCTCTGTGGCATTAGTAGAAATGGTCACTTGGCCTATGGACTATCACCAAGAGAGGAAAGTATATTTTTCACACCTCGCGCGTAGCAGAGTTTCGGGTTTTCAGATTAGAAGTGGAGTCCTTCCACGAATCTATAATTATCTGTTCTTTAAATGTGTTAAATATTCTTCTTCTTAATTGGCCCAAAAGCCCCATGGTAGGCCAAGTCGCCTGCCAACAGTCAGATCTGTTAAATATTGTATGTTTGTGTATGTGCGTGGTATTTGTGCGTGTGTCAATAAAGCTGTGAGTTCTCAACCTGTGCCTCAAGCTTCCCAACCCAACCACACCTAGTTACAATATGATTCATATGACCTACTACAACATTCAATGAATAATTCTACAAATTTCCTTAATAGGTAGAAAATGCACGTTGAAAGTATTTATAATAATATTAAGATGAAACTAAATAATTAATGAAAATGCACAAGCATTGATTCAGTATATAATAATGGGTGTATAATATTTATGTGTATCGGTGTATATATTGGTTCAGTGTATAATAAGCACTAATGTTTACAGTTTTAAGTAATGCCATAATTATTAAATTTGTATAACGAACATTTAAAATGAAAAGCTATTTAAGCAGAATTGAAGGAAAATTTAACACCATTATATTTTAAGAACTAATAAACAAATATTTTAATAACTATGTTTATAACAAGTAAATCTAATGTAATTAAAAAAAAAAAAAAAGTAATAACTTAGAATAAAATTTTTTTTTGCTTCATGTAGATTATTCCTGCCATAGTGGATATCACTGCTAATCACAGAGGTTACTTTGAATTTAGAATATGTGCTAATAAAAATCGAAAAAGGAAGTAACTCAAGACTGTCTGGATCAAAATGTACTGACGATTATTAACAGTACAAGTACTCAGTATCACGTCGGAAACCACGGAAGATCTCGTGTGACCTTAGCTTTGCAACTGCCCAAAGGATTCACTTGCAAATATTGTGTGTTTCAATGGACATATACTGCAGGTAAGTTATGGAATTTCCTTTGTTGTACAAAAATGATCCAGCAATTATTATGATCCAGTTTATACACACTGAAGGAATTCAACAATCATAAAATTTAAAAATTAAAAAGACAGCTTTTTAAAACCTATACCACATATTTTTGTATTTGAAATGTGCTAATCTTTTTATGATTCAATATTCTATATTTCGACAGCATTCAAATCTAGACATCTAATCTTTTTTGGGCATTGTCAACGGACTCTTAATTGTACCTTAAGCTTTAGCTTTTTCGATCTTTTGCTTTGTAATTGCTCTCAAGCAAGAGATGTTTTTCCTAAATTTTAAATTGTTTTTCCTTTATTTATTAATATGCTATAATAGAAACAACTACATTTAATGCTAATTTTTTTTTAACTAATTTAAGATGTGGAGGCATCGTGGTTCTTAAAACCACCCAATAGGAACTCCGTAACAGGTACGCCCATTGCCCGTTGCCCAATCTAGCCAATGAAACTGGTATTACGATATCAAATTTAGAAAACATTTCAGTGGGTTGTTCCCTATGGGAAAAAATGAAATATCTTTCACAGGGTCATCTTTGAAGAAAGGTGAATTTGAAATAGAAAATTCAAATTTCTTTAAATTTCAAGCCTGCACAACATTTTTTAAAGATATTAATTAGTTAAGAGAAGAAATGAACAGAACCATTGCTTTTAAGTCTGTCATAATTCTGCTCTTACTAATTCTCTAGCTTATACATATTCTATAAGCTATTGAGCTTTTATATTCTATAAGCTATTGACTTTCATATTCTATAAACTATTTGCACTTATCTTTAAACAACACAATGTTTTAGTTGACCCATTAAAACGATATCATTATTTGAAGATCGGAGAACAAACAGTTTAATAAAGTATTTATTGAAATATCAATTTTTTGTTTCAAATAACTTTAAATAAAAAAAACTAGAAAGATTTAGTAATTAAAATTTAAAATTAAATAAAAGGGAAACAATATTTTCATATATTCTCTTTTTATAACCTGTACTAAATAAAAAACAACTTTATGTATAAATATAAATATATATATATATATTTAGTATATATATATATATATATATATATATATATATAAATATAAACAATTGATTTTCTACAGTTACGTATTCTTTAAATATCTATAATAAATATAGCTTTTGAATTTTATTGATTGCAATCCCAATTTTTGTTTCAAATAACTTTAAATAAAAAATTAGAAAAGATTTAACAATTAAAATATTGAATTAAATACAACTGAAACAATAATTTAACAGTATTTTAATAACATATTATTCTTTTATAATATTTACTAAAAAAAGACAATTTTATATAGATATACTGTTGAATTTCTACAGCTATTTATGTATTCTTATATATCTTTTTAAGACTACATATTGCAGTTATACAATAAAACCATCAATTTTTTACATGACTAGCATTTAATGTTTTACGTTTTTAACTGTTAATATTTACATTACTAATATTTTCAGGCAATAATTGGGAAAAATGCAATAATGGATCCTTTGCGTTAGCATGTGGAATCCAGGAAACATTCAAAAAGTTTAATCAAACATTTACTGAAATTACAATCGTTGTTTCAAAGAACTTTAAACAAAAAAAAAAAAAATTAGAGGAAAGCTTTTTAACAACTAAAATTTCAAATTAAATACGACTGAAACATTATTTTCATAGCATATTCTCTTTTTATAATCTTTACTAAAAAAAGACAACTTTTATTGTACACATTGTGTTGTATATTATGTATATATTGCATTGTATTGTATTGTATATATATATATATATATATACTACATATTGCAGTTATACAATAAAACCATCAATTTTTTACATTACTAAACATTTTCAGGCAATAATTGGGGAAAATGCAATAATGGCTCTATGGATTAGGATGCGGAATCCAAGAAACATTCAAAGCTTGTGCTGATATTTCCATTAATGAAAGAACATTATCAGATGTCAAACCAACAACAGCAACCCCATCAACAACTGTTAAACCTACAAAAGCAAGCCGGCGGCCAACATTTACTAAACCAACGAAGATAAACCGATTACCATTAGTTGGTCATACTAAACCTACAGTCTCTGCTTTTCCTAATCGCAATAAAGACAAAAACAAGAAGCCAGTGCAGAAACCAAACATCATAAGAGGAGAAACCTTTCAGGAGGCATTAGATCGCATAAGAAAGGATCCTAGGCTCAGGTGGATGTTGCAAGGGAAAAAAAAACAACTTAGAAAGGTTTTTGGGAACTATAAAAGTAAATCAAGTAGTAGTTTTCTCATGGTGTTTTTTTTTTTTTTTTTTTTTGCAGCAAATGGGCTTATTTGGATATTTATATTTCATACAAAGGATACATATCTAAAATATATGACAATAATAACGTATGATATCTAAAAGGTTCAAATATGATATTTAAGAATCATAAAGTGTGATATATCTAAAAATGTTAAAATATGATATTTAAGTATCATAAAGTAATATATCTAAAAACATTAAAATATGATATTTAAGAATACTAAAATTTATCTAAAAACGTTAAAATATGATTTTTAAGAATTATAAAGTATGATCTCTAAAAACGTTAAAATATGATATTTAAGAATCTTAAAGTATGATGCTTAAAAAATAAGTTAAGTATATAATAAAGTATGCACATCTAAAAAATAAAAGATTAATAAGGATAAATTTATAACAAAATCAAAAATCCTCTTTAATAATTTTTCAATAAATATATTATTAAGCTTTCTCATTGTTCAGTCAAGGCTCCGCCAGTCAATCTCTTGCTCAATAAGATTTCAATTAGCAGCGGGTTCTGCGACGTGATATTATAGTATCTGGTGGAAACTCAACTTTAATTTAAAACTGTAAACGAAGAAGGCTCCCATTAAAAAAATGTTTTGTGGTCTATTTATTAAAATGATATGAAAGAAACTGCTATTACCATTTGTTTATATTATTGGAGAAGCATTTTCTGTATTGCATCTGGGTCAAAAAGTCCTACTGTTTGTTCATCATTTCAAATGTTCGTGATAATATACATCATTAATAAAAATGAAAACACATTTACATTTTTTGTAATTATTTATTCTTTTTTGGTTATTGTTTTGGAAAAAAAAAAAAGTAATTGTGCCCTAACTATTTTTTTGTTAATATTTATTTTTTTTCTAAATGAATAAAAAAATGTTTTGTTAAATAAACAGAAATTTTCTGTCTGTATTATTATTTTTATTTTTATGAAAAAACAAGCATATAAATATCAATGCTATTTGACACAGTTTATTTGGAAAATGAAATCTCTTAGCTACTCAATGCATAATAAATATCTAAATAAAAGAGCAGGTCAGTATTATAGAAATAATATTCTGATACCACTAACGTTATTTATTATAAATACGGCCAACGGCCAAAAACCCTGCTGAATAGATCACCGAAGTCAAGCCTCATTATGCGCGGTCAGTACTTGGGTGGGTGACCACCTGAGAACATCGCGTGCAGTTGGCCTTCACAAATTTGGGACCTGAATGGACGAATGTTCAGCGCTCTGGCGCTCGGTGCCACAGGTTTTGGGTTCGAATCCCGGCGGTGCCATGGATGTTTGTAATGATTCGGAATCTACTTTAAGCCGTAGGTCCCAGTCTCCTATGACTGTAAGAGCGTCACGGGAGCCAAAGTCAGACTTCTACCTACGGGTGCTCCATCACAACAGAAGCTGCTTCCTTCCCTTCAATCTATGAGTACGTATGGGCTCGTGGGCTTGGCCAGCCAAGTGGGATAAGAAACAATAACAACATTATATATACAGGGGTGGTAGCAGTAGGGGGTGTGAGTTTTCTAAATAAATGGAAACCGTGATTATTACGAAAATAATAAAATGATTAAACATATCTAATTTTGTATGTATAATAAACTTGTTTGTTAAACGTTATAAACTACGTAGAAGAAGTTAACAATCAAATCGGCATAATTCACGCAATTTTATAATATTATAGCCGATTAATTGAATAAAGTAGCATATAAACTTGGTGGAATTATTAGAATTATATTTGCTACCTATGACAAAACTTTTCCTAAAATAGCAATAGAGAAAATGTTTAAAGTATGAGACAGTCTCTAAGTATCAAAATCAATTAAAGCCATGTTTGCCACTATCAAGGGGAAACATATTTTTAAGTAAAAATATAAAAAGTAATAAAATGTGATAAATTTCTTTAAAATAAATTAAAAATATCTGCTTTTCTTAACAAACAAATGAATAACATACTTTTTTAACAACATTATTTTCCCTTTAAAATGCATATGAACATTTTATATCACAATCAGTTTTCAAAATCTAAACTGATAAAGAAGGCACTACATGAAACACAGGAGTTATGTCTTTCTTAAGTTATTGTTTTGTTTTTAAAGTCAGTAAGGAGTTTTTCTGCAGAAAGTAAATAATTAATTCTTGAAAATCAAAGGAGTATTGACTGATGTAATCAGTGGTGTATCAATAGGGTGGCAAGACGGTTAAATTACCACATGCCCCGGCCAAAGCAAAAGAGATTATGAGTACAGGAATATCTGACATTTATTAATTTAAATGACATCGATTATTGTAAAAGGTTGACGAATTTGTTGATGTATATAAAAAGGATATATCTGTCTCATTTACTGAGGAAATTCTCAATTTTCGCTCCACTTTTATTCATGAAATAAGAAAGTTTTCTTCCATAAGGGAATTGGCTAATTTATTAATCATAAGTAATAATTTTATGTCTTCAAGTTTTTCTGAAATGTGCACTGCATTTTAGGTTGTTTGCAAAAATTCCTGTGACTACGGCTTATACTGAGCAATCATTATCGAAATTGAAATTGATAAAACCTATTTAAGAAATTCTATGGCACAAGACAGATTACGCAATTTTTCTATTCTGTTCATTGAACATTCCATGGCTCAACACTTGAATTTTGATGCTGTTATTGATAGTTTTTGCTGATCATAAAACCCGAAAAAAGAAATTTTAATAAATAAAATTTTTATTAAAAAAATCTATGATTTTAATTCAATACAATCTTTAAATTAAAAGTTCATAGCATCAACCAAAAATTAATACATATTTTATGTAGTAATTTATTATAATATATATTTTATGTAGCTATGTCACCTGAGGAGCTCACATTAAAAAAATTTTCCACGTGCCTCATATGACATAGTTGCGCCACTGGTTGTAATGGACACTATTTGTTTTATATGACGTCGTTAAGGATTACACCTTAAGATAATGTTCAAAAACAAAGTTACCAAAGATTTAATGAACTGAAAAATAATTAAGAAATATTTGCAGATCTGCATCCTAAAAATAGAAAAACTTAAGTTAAGATGAAAAGTCCCATAACACCAAGGAACAATATCCAATGGATATTGAGCAGCAAATGGCTTTATTGCAAATTCAAAGTCATTTCATTTTGTGACAAATAAAATCCAAATGGTCTTGAAACGAATATTAATGCGAGTGCAAAGAATTACAGCTAATAGGCAGTTATTAGGACATCATGTCCTAATCAATACAATCAACATGAAACTATACTTTCTAATTATTAAAATCTCTAATTTTAAAAATTCAGTCTACAAAAATTTTTGATTGTACAATACTAAATATTACACAAATTCCGTTCAATTAGCTGTCTGACAGCTTCAAGAAGTTTTAGTTTTATTTAATAAGGTGTGCTAATTTTTATTAACTATCGTTTTAAACATGCACTAATTGAAGCACTTGCCAACTATCAAATTTAGAAGAATTTTTAAACGAAAAAGTTTCATGGAAACAAAATAAAATAATTCAAATGTTTATGTAATTTCAATGCACATTAGCACTATGAATAGGACTCCTTGCTATAAATTTAATCGACTACTATAGAACCACAAGTAGGGATATAAGTCAAAAATTTTTATGTTATATTACCTTTAAAATTTTCGCATCATACTATACGGAGATTATTAATAGATAGATAATTTATATAGCCTGTTAACAGAAGCACTATATCTAGAACCGAACCCAATTGACATCAGTATTCGATTTAAATCGTAAGGATAAAAAATTATATCGAAAGGATGAATAATCAGACATAATATTCTATACAAGAAGTATTTATTGGAGAAATTGATTGTTTTTGCTTGATTGATTATTTTTAAAGCAAAAATTAAAATTGAAGAAATCTTGTTTCTTACATTCGACAATTTACAATCAATTTAACTTCAATGGAACGAAATTACATTAAATTTAACTTCAACGGAACAAAACTAGAATGAGATAGGATTTCTATGATTAGAATGAATAGACTTATTCTACGACTAGAGCGAATTTGTAGGGTTTCTACAATTACAATGACTAGAATTATTCTATAACTAGAAAAGGTTTTTAGAGTTTTAATTTAAATTCGAATTTTTAACTTGTGTTGAAAATATCTAAATATATTTAAACTCATATTCAAAATAAATATACAATATAGTACATGTATTGTACTACTTATTTCATTAATAAATATAAATAATGAATTACTAATAACCTTTTATAAATACATTTCTAGATTAATATTTTTAGAAAATATTAATAAATATGGAAATTTTTTTGTATTATATTTGTAATCTTAGTTTAAGCATAAATTTTTATAACTGATGTACCTCATTCTTCAGTTAACTGAAAAATTGGCACAGTAGTGTATGGATGAGATGTTTAAATATTATCACATAAAAATTATTATTATAACTGTTCTATAAAAAATAAGCCCATTTGACTAATTTACTTCATTCATATTTATGATTCAATTTAACAATAACTACTTGTACTTTTTTTGTAATATTTTTGAAAAATATTTTTCCCAACAGAAAATAGTTTCATCTTTCCTCAATAGATGGCACTACCACAAACAACAAACATCAACTCTAAAAAGCTAAATAATTGTAGTAAGTTGAATAAAAACAAATATTGTCGCAAAGATCTATTTTACAACATTATAAAAAAAAATTTGAATTGGTTTTTATCGTTTTTGTAATGTATATTGATGTGATAGTACATGGCTGAGCACATCTAATGCTTCCTTTTGGATAACACATAACTGTGACAGAAATAGGAAAACATTTATTAATTATATTTTAATATTTAAAAAATACATTTTGCAAATACATTTATTTTATGTTAGATTATTTTCTAATATTCTTTATTTAATAAATATTTTTAACCCCCCCCCACCACCACGATTTTACGAATTAAATAATCTCTATATATATTTCTCGAAGTTTCTGTGCGTGTCCGCAATGCAGGCCTCAATTCACATCCAAATTTCCTCAAAATTGGCAGGAGTATATTTAATTTAAAGCTTAGATCAACTGGGAAAAAAAAAAAAAATTCGAAATTGGATTGGATTCGTTAAAAAATTACCCAATTTGTGATAAATTAGGTAGTTCGCCAATTTGGCGAATTTTTATGATTGACATTATTTTTTTGCGCTGTTATACTGTCTGAGTTTTTTATCCCTTCTTCTGGTCAGAAATCTTCATTCCGCATCTCTGGATGTTCGAAAATTTGCAAATGCATATTCATAAGGGTGACTAGCCTGCCCCAGCGCAAGGTTGGGAGAAAGAGACCGTAGAATTTCACATTGTTTCTTATCGTTAAATTTGCAATGCCGCCTAAGAAAAAAACCTATTCAAGCAGACCAGAATTAACTCTAAAGGAAAAGCAGTTAGCAGATTTATAGAAAATGTGGAGATATCAGAAAATCGAAATGAATATAATAGTTTGATAATGGCCAATGATAAAGCTTAAGAAAGAGAAGATACTGCCTTTAAAAACATAAATCTAAACAAAAGAGTTTATAAAAATATCCTACTTAAAAAAACTTTTAAACTTATGTGCAACTTTCAATTGGTTTATTAATAATAATAATTAATAATTATAAAAGCAACGCCATGAGTAAAAGAATTCGCGTATATTTTTAAAACTGCTCTCCATATCAGAGAAATTTTTTTTATTGTTTATATATTTCTTAAAAACTTATATTACTTAAATATTTTAAAAATCAAAATCCCTAAAATTTTTTTCATGATTTTAAATAAAAATGTTAAAAAAAATTGATTTTTAAGATGAATCACTTTCTAATATGCATATTGAAATAAATGAAAATAATTAAATTTTCTTATTTTTATAGAAAACATAAAAATTTAATTTATTCCATTATCATAGTTTTATTTTGAATTATAAATACCGCTTTATAATCAAACGTTTTTAAATTCAAATAATAACGAAAAATAAATACTATTAAAAACTATCGGTAGATGGCACCACTATCGGATGTTAATGCTGATTAGAGAATAATTTTATCACTGTAGCACTATTCAGGTCATATTTAAAATTTAACAAAATTTGAATCTTTTTTTTTTAAATGAGACTAAAAGTGACATGTAATAAATATTTATTTCACATACAAAAATACAGACAAAAATACAAAAAAACATGACACATTTTACACGACATAATAAATAAGATTAATACAGAGGACGAAAAAAAAAAAGTTGAATCAACTGTAACCACAAAAAGAGTGACTGAAACAGTCATACAAAAACAGAAAACAAATTCATCAACCAGCGATGATTAAATAAGATGAAAACGACAATAATTAATTTATAGTACATACTATAGCTATTTGTGAGTAAAACTAAAAATAGATTTACAAGCACAATTTTCAGTCTTTTGATCAGAATACAAATATGTTTCTTAAATTTGAATAAGAAACTACAAATAAACGATAAAAAATATCCAAATGACAGAGTCAAGTTGTCACAAAAAAAATATGTGATTCGCTTTTAAATATTTTGTAAAAATGTAAATGAAAGCTATATAGTAAATAATTTATTTGTCACAAAACAGTAGGTGTAAATATTAAATATTTATATATTTAAATACATTTAAATAAATTTAATGTTTTTAAAATATATATTTGTATATTAAATAACTATAAAATTCTAGTTGAATTATCATATTAACAATTCATTAAATACAGAAAACTTTTTGTAAATAAAAATTCTATTTAGAAGAACTTACAGTTCAATAATTAAGTTAAACATTATTATAACTTAATTATTATTTTTTTTAATTATTCAACAGAATGCGAAATGCTTATTATTTATTATTTCATAAATAAGTGCATATATTTTCAGAATTATTTTTGTCTTAATTGAGAGCAAAAATTTAATGAAAACTCACGTGTAATTATTACTTTAATTATGTGTAATGACTAAAGTTAATAATTGTGGAAATTTAAAAATTGTAAAAAATAATGAAATGATAATAGGTTCAACAAAATGTTGAAATTCAAACTTATGAAAGTATTTAACGATCAAATTGTGCGATTATTTTTTAAAATGTTCAAAATGCAATCTAAGAAATAGTTCTTTATAGAATTAACTGTAACACTATAAAATACTAATGTTTTCATAGAATTAAAGCAACAATACATTTAAAAGTACATCAATAATTATTGATATAAAGCATGACTGTGTTGTTTAAAAATTCAACAAATTAATGTACCTAACTTTGAATGATTGAAACAAATATATATATGCAAAACTATACCCCTTTTACTAATCTTAAAAAACAACACCCACAAAAATAATAATTAAAAAAATCCTTAAAAATGTTCAAATATGCTCAAAAAATTGCCAATGATGGATTGTCCTTCGTTTTGAAACAAACAAAACATTCGTAGATTTAATTTCAGTAAAAGCTATAAAATGATAAAAATCCGTTCACTCTTAGCAATTGCCATCAGAAAATTAACTGCAATCACAGTGGGATGATGGACAATAGCCTCTTGCACAATTAGTATCACACCAACTAGCGATTCCAGAAATTGATGCCCAAACACCAACAGCTTTGCATCCGCCATCATTGCCTTCAGTTTCTATATTAGTAACTTTTTTGGGAGATGTTTTAGGTTTGTATGTAGGTCTAACTTTGTATGTGGGTCTAGCTTTGTATGTAGGTCTAGGTTTCTTGGTAAGCGGAACCCTAGTATTCAGAGGTCTGTAAGGTGTTGGTCTGGGGGTATAAACAGGCCTGTAAGTAGTAGGTCTGAAAGTATGTTGATCTCCTAGTGGAATATCTGTTTGGCACATTGTAGTACTGAGTTGGTTTAGATGGTCTAGTTGGTCTTGTTCGTCTTGAGTATGGTTTCCGGGTTGTTATTGGACTTATTGGACGACGATTATAGTATGGTCTTCTGGTAGATGGTTTGGATGCTGGAGCTTGTGTTAATCTAGGCCTGTATCTTTGCTTCTGAGTTGTTCTTCTTGAAGGAATAGCAGAAATAGTTTGCTTTTCTTTAGGGTTTTCTTTGAAGGGCATAATGTCATTGGTTTCTACATCGCCAACTGCAACATCGGCACAACCTCTGAAGGTTTCTTGTGGTCCACATCCAACCTTTGAAGTACCGTTATCGCAGCGTCCCCAATTATTTCCTGAAAAAGAATTGCAGATTTATTTCAGTATTCTACGAATTAGCATAAATGTAGGAGATTTCCACTATAAAAATCCTTTATATCAAATTTTGTAAATTGGTAATTAGTCTTTCATTTCATTAATATAGTTAAAGGTGGTTTTTTTAAATTATTGAAAACTAAGTTATTTTTAGGCCTTAAGTTATTGTAAAATTGTTTAGAGAATTTATAAAATAAATCTGTTGAAACAAATTACAGTGGATGAAATATAAAAAAAATAAAAATATCCCCACAAAAATTCACACTACAAATAAACAAAATTGATAATCAAATAAGAACTTTGGCAAATCGAAATAAATAAAACACATAAAAATAACAACATGGCACTAATCAAACAAATTTATCAAAGGAGATATTAAATTCTCCTTTGATAAGAAAATATAACAATGAATCTGCTTATTTTAAAGAAACAACCTCCATCATTCTTCTCGATAAATGTTTCATACATTCAAACAAGAAATTGTTGTTACTAATACCCCTGGTGCAAGAAAACCTACACCAGGTCCAAGAGATCTTTCGCAGGCGATAGTCCATGCCAAAGGGTTACAAACAGCTTCACTTTAGCTTTAATCACTAGGGCTGAAGTCTAACTAAACCTCAAGAACGCTCTACGATTACTTTAGACCGGGACCCACGATTTAAGAATAGGATTCTAAATCACTACAGACATCCATGGCACAACCGGAAACCAGAAACTTGTGGTACCGATCACCAGAGCGTTAGCCACTCGGCCATCATCTTGTAGAAAATTAAATATGCTTGCATGACAAAAAATTTACAAACAGATAGTTTTGCTATAAATGCATAAAAAGTTTATGCTTTCAAAGGAATAAGAATGCCAACTAAAACTTTCAGCATATTTGGAATGCTGCAGAAGATTTTTTTTGTTTCCTAGATCTCCTCTAAAATATGCATGATACTTACATAACATCAAGTACTGCAAAGCCGCTGATTTTCTTAACAGCTAATTAGCTTTTCTTTACCAAATATTGTGTTTATTAGCTAATTCAATGAAAATGCAATAAAATTCTTTGCATAAATATCGTCATATATCGATAGGCCCATAATAGTGGACGAATAGAAGAGTGACATACATAAAAAATATCGTTTCCTCATAAGAATATTTTTTTGCATAAATTTAAATGCTAAAAAGTTCAATTTACTATGAAATATTCTGCAAGTAACTTATTAACTTGCAGGCTTTAATTTACAGGTTTTCACTGATTTCAAAGCATTTTTTTTTTGTCTTGGCGGATGCATTAAACAATTATTGTAGCTATATGCAAAAATAAAAAATACAAATGGATTTAAATGTGTGAAAAGTTTTGAATCAAGTCATCAAATTTTACCCCTCATCGGGGAATAATCTAAATTAACAATCCTTTCCAAAAAACAATTTAATTATATGTATCTATTTGAAAACTTTATTAAGAACTTTCTTTCATACACCATTGCTTGTCACTACTATGTGTCAAAAACAAGTTAAATCAATAATAAGTAATTTTTTATTCATCATAAATAATAAAAACAAAGCTTCATAAAATAATTCCATAAATTAATTTCAATTATATCCAATCCTTCAATTTTTATGAATTTTTGTTTACGAATTTCTGGATACTATTCATATGTATTTTATTTACAAATATTCAACTTTTTGAAGTCGGTTGATCTTTTGATCAGTATTTTTGATCAAATCAAAACAATTGACGATTGGAACAAGTTTATTTTAACACACCCTAAAATGACTTTATTGTTCTGTTTTAATGAATTATAACATCTGTACAACAAAAGATTAGAAAAAGAAAACTGAATATAAGTAAAGTATACCTGCTGTGTATGTCCACTGGAAGACGCATTGCGAACAGGTGAGGTGCTCTGGCAATTTCAACTGCACACTGAAGCCTCCAGTTCCAGCAGATGGATAATATTTGGTACCGTAACCATCAGCAAGTTGTAGAGGGTAACTGTCAAGACAGTCTTGAGTAACCTCAGTCGAGGGATCGTTATGGGGACACAACTTGAATTCAAAGAATCCTCTATGGTTTGCAGTTATTTCTACTGTTGATTTAATAACCTGTTGAAAAGAAATGTATAAAATAGGTTAAAGATAATTCATTCTGTATGAAATTTAAATATAAATAGTGTTTTATTGGTGAGATTGATATTTCTTCATTGGCGCAAAAGTTGCATGGTGGGCCAAGGCAGTTTGCCTACTGGCAGATTTCGAAACAGGAAATTGTTTCTTTTTACAGGGTAGGGTTGTCAGCCCTACGCCCAATGTTCTGCAGGCATATTAGATCAGGGCCGGTTGGTTCAAATCTACTTGAAGGCCCTAGGTTAACATCAGGATAAGATGGTGAGAATTTCTTAGATGCTCCTGTAAAGGGTGTTTGTTCAAAATCGTATTGATTCAACACCAAAATCATGTAGAATCATATATATGCCTACAAGTCGATATGTGTTGTAGTACTCCGATTTTAAAACTAATCACGCTCAGTATGCTACATATCTTCTATATTATTGAATGATTGTAATGATAAAAAAAAGATTATGAATTGGGAGGGGAAATATCTTCTAAAGTTTCATACCATACCTTCCTTTCTCTTCCAAAATCATATGCATGCCTACAAGTCGAGATGCCACATATCTGAAGAATATTTTTTTTTAGTATCTATACAATGCGTTCTTTGTATAAAAAAAAAGATTATGAATTGGGAGGGAAATATCTTCTAAGGTTTCATACCATATCTTCTAAGGTTCCATATTCTTAAATTGCATTCCCTTCCAAAATCATATGTATGCCTACAAGTCGGTATTGTGTAGCAGTACTCCAATTTTAAAACTAATCATTCTCAGTATGCCACATATCTGCTATATTAGTATTGAATGACCTTGAGACAGAAGATTATTTTTGCTCTAATATCCAGACACATGCCGTCTTTGTATAAAAAAAAAAGTATTATGAATTGGGAGGGGCATATCTCCTAAAGTTCCATATATCATCATTAATTATTTAATGTAGCAATACACAAAATCATTCACGAAGCGTAACATCCAGAAACTGGGTGGCAGGTCATGCATGCACGAAGGTCACGTGACAATTGATGCAGAACGTGATTGATGAAGATAGACCGGTCGGTCTTCGAGCTTGATAATCAATCAATTGGAAAGGTTGGGCCGGTTAATATAACATACACCGATTATTCTATTAACCTATTGGCACTTTAGACCCTCAACGCGCGCGGTGTCATGAAAATATTAATAATTTGCACTTGTTTCAGAGTCATCTAGTTCTTTATTATATCCGTTGCTTCCGCGCTCTGTTTGAGATCTTAATTCCAGATTAAAAGATGGGATGAACATGTTTGATTAAGTTCTCAACGTACAAGGTTGAATTTGCTTGGGTAAGTTCAGTAGGTTAATAAAATATGTTATAAGGCCTTAAAGAGGTAAATTTAAATTAAAGTTAAAAAAAATCTGTTAACTAAATTTGTTCCTGTAATTCCCATCGAAATTTATTTAATAACGGAAAATTAATAGCAAAATTACTAACTTGGAATTGATAAAAATATATTTAAAATTATGTTTATAATTCTTTTGAAAGCAAATGATTGTATATAATAATAGCGAATAATAGATAATAAAGCAATAGAAATAATGAAATAAAATTCCTTTAAACTTATTTTACAGAATTAAATTAAAAATTAATTTACCTGTTTTAAAAAAAAATAAATTACTTAATATAGAAAATAAATAACAATATGTGTTAAGCATTTTATAAAAGCATATTATTCTATTTATACAATATTTGTACATGAAAAGTATTTCACAAATTTAAAATTAACTTTTTTTCATTGCTTGTTTTTCAGCATATGCAAACATTTTTAGTACAACATTCGAATTTTTTTTTTTTTTTTGAATTTTCAATTCTTACAAGTTTGAAAAATTTAAACAATTCTTGAATTTGAAGTCATACTGTGTGTATAATTGAAACATTTCAAGAATGATAGCAAATTCACAAATTCAAATGCATCAAATTTATCAGAATAAATTTTTGGGCCATTGGTAGATCTAAAATTGTAGATCTGCAGTGTTTGAAAGAATGTAAGGGAAGTGATTCTTACCTGTCCTGGTTTGTAGCTCCTGACAATTATCCCTCTTCCGTAAATTCCACCAGCTTCATTGGGGCGTGGTTTAGGCATATCCCAGGCGTCTCCGCAAACACCGCACTTGCCACCATTTCTTTGCCAATGAACCTGGAAGTTCAAAAACTCTTAGTCAACATAACATAAGTCACATTAAGTTAGTCAACATAACATAAGTCACATTAAGTTAGTCAACATATTATAAGTCACATTAAATTAGTCAACATAACATAAGTCACATTAAGTTAGTCAACATAACATAAGTCACATTAAGTTAGTCAACATAACATAAGTCACATTAAGTTAGTCAACATAACATAAGTCACATTAAGTTAGTCAACATAACATAAGTCACATTAAGTTAGTCAACATAACATAAGTCACATTAAGTTAGTCAACATAACAAGTCACATTAAGTTAGTCAACATAACATAAGTCACATTAAGTTAGTCAACATAACATAAGTCACATTAAGTTAGTCAACATAACATAAGTCACATTAAGTTAGTCAACATAACATAAGTCACATTAAGTTAGTCAACATAACATAAGTCACATTAAGTTAGTCAACATAACACAAGTCACATTAAGTTAGACAACATAACACAAGTCACATTAAGTTAGACAACATAACATAAGTCACATTAAGTTAGTCAACATAACATAAGTCACATTAAGTTAGACAACATAACATAAGTCACATTAAGTTAGACAACATAACATAAGTCACATTAAGTTAGACAACATAACATAAGTCACATTAAGTTAGACAACATAACATAAGTCACATTAAGTTAGACAACATAACAAGTCAGATTAAGTTAGTCTACATAACTTAGTTACATTAAATTAGCTTATGTGAGGATATAATTAACATGTGAATCTGATTTTTGAATTATTTGAACAAATCATATACATATTTAATTTTTAATTAATACATGACTATTAAGATCCAATATCAATAATTAATTTACAACGCTTCTAATTTTGTAGTTCACAAAATATATTGTTTTGGAATATTTGATTGATTTTAAAGATCTCGATAAATAATTTATTTATAATAAATTATTTACTTCGTCTCGAGAAATAACAGTTTAGTAGCATTGTTTCACATTGGTTTAAGGAAATTTGATAGTTAACTGAATAAAAATCATTTAAGAAGTAGCAATAAAGGAACTAGATATCAGCATAAAACTTTAAAATAGATTTTAAAAATTTATCTTACAATTTTCGCAGAAAATCATTTGTGTTGTAGAACTTTGACCAAAAAATCTGAAGAATATTGTTCATTTGTCTTTTGCAAGTCTGAATTCATACTTGAACATTTCTAGAAATGATGCATTACAATATTCTTATATACTGTAAATTCTATACACTTTAAGTCACACTCCTTTATTTGTCAATTTTTCATTGATCCGTCTTCGAGTACATAAAATAAATTTTATAAAATAAAATGACCCAATCCTGTTTACAATATTACAAATAAAGGTAAGATGAATTTTTGTTTTTGATTTGTATCATTAATATTATCAATCTTGGTAGAACTGTAGTGTTGTTGAATTAAAATAAAATTAACTAAATTAATATCCTCCACTAATAACCAAATATTTATAATACAACTAAATTATACATCTACCCATAACCTTTTTTAAAATAATGCAACATTTGGCATTAGAATCCGTTATAACTAACTACGCGATAACCCACCAAACTAGTTTCATCAAAACTAAGTTATACATCTGTTAAGTTAAACATCTGTTTTGTGTTCCGCAATAACTAACATAATCCTATTTCTAGTAAACACCGTAACATTAAATATAGCCCAACAGATTCGTTTGAGATTAGAGATTGCTACACACATAATAAAGATTAAAATAAAAAAAAAATAAAAATATAAAATAATATAGGTTATACAAAAACAATTAAATTACAACATATTATTATTATTATTATACAACAGAATATGATTAAGCAGTAAAAGGGGCCCCTGAATATGAAACTTATAAATCACAAAAATCAAGCATTAATTGTCGAATAGGAACAATGCAAATAATGTTTATGATTTAGCAAGTTAAATATGTATAAAAAAGGTCTAAATATACAAAGGATTAATAAACACAAAATATGAATGAACTTAATCACCAATACTCATGCATTGTTATCACTGGGGCTTAAGCACAAATTATTTTATTTATCATGTAAAGATTGTACCTTATTTTTGTCGGTCATTTAAAGAGTCTGTAGGATAATTCTCACAAAAATATTGTGTTTCCACCTTTTCCAATGCATCTCGTTATCGTTTCTAATCACTTATTTTTAAATCACCACACCTCTTTCCTCTACTCCTCTGACTACTTCATCCATCTTCTCCTTCTCCAACTTTTGGTCACTTCTCCATAATCACCTCTTTTACTTTTATTTTCATAATAGCCTTATATAACAATGAGGATTGAATTTTAAAATCCTTTCTCATACTATTAGTGGAGAATTGATACATAGCACTTACGCCATTTTTCCTTTTCTCGTTTACCATTTATTGAGGGCTCAAATTATTTGAATTTCGTCGATGAGGGTGCAGATATCTATTAAGGTTGGTTCCCTATTCGGTTAAAATATGCCATGTATTGGCCAGCATTCTGTAATGATCCACTTAGAGCTGTTAAGTCATTAGTTAGTGAGGATTGGTGGAACGTTAATTAGATTATTATTATTATTATATATATATATTAATTATATATATTGTTTATAAAGACTACAGGATGAAGCTGTTGAATTGCGCCTTTTTTTTGTGATGCAAACCACCCAAACCAACTTGTTCGAAGATTTTTTATTCTTTTGCCCAGTGAAAACTTGGGCAATTTTATCTATTTTTTATACAAATAAGTATAAATTACAAATTAAAACACGTATACAATTTTATATAACTTTAAAAAAAAATATGCAACACTGTAAAAATTTAATTTAAATGATAAATTTAACTCTGGACAATATGTCTATACGAAAGAACTTCAGAAAAAAAAAATTGAATTATTCATAGTTTGTCTTAAAGTCACTTAAGTTATGTGATTTTTTTTATAAGAAAAAAATTAATCCTTCCTCTTTAAACAATTTACAAACATAATATAGATTAAGTGTAAATCTTTATCTTATGATCATGAAATAAAAGACATTTCTTTGAAACCCAGATTAAATGACAGCTAATTTCAATCGATTTTGATAACAATACGCACGCTTTTATCACCATCTAATCTCGTAAAGATCATGTCTGTAGTATTATGACAAACACAATGCCAAAATTCCTGATAATCCTATCTACTGCACGTGGTGTCATATCTGAGACTTATCCATAACAACTTTCAGTGTTTTGCCTCACAAAAGTCAGATAAAAACTTTAAGGATAACAAAGCTGGAACGTGCTTTGTTTTTAATTCCAAAACAAGTTGATAGAAGAGGACAATGTACCACAGAGAGGAGCTCGAAGGAGTTCATTTTTCTTGTATGTTTCTGGCATTTTTATTAGGGATCGCGTGGGTTAAAAAGAATTTTTTAACTTGCTCACGATTTTTTAAATAATTTTGGAGAAATGCCACGTACACGCACTAAAAACTAAATTTTCATAAGTTGGATAGAAATATTCATGTCTTGCTTTCCTACATGATTAAATTGTGTGGAATTATATGGTCTAGGGTCAACTTTCGCAAGTGCTATATTCCAGAGACCATGAGATGTTTAAATATGTTATAAGTTTATGCATGGAAAGGGATAGGCATGGAAATATTTCATACTAAAAAAATATTTCGCCCACGTTTTATATAAATATTTTAAGCATATACGTTTTATAATATTTTAAACATATATTTATAAAATTTTGATACAAAAGGGTTTATTATTTATGATTGTTTTCAAACATAAGATTGATAAAATAATTTCAGTACTCGCAGATTTCCTATTACATATGTCAAATGCTGAAAATTAAAGATTTATTATAATTGCCATAATTTCAATAAGAAATTTTGTTAGAAATATACAGTCCCACTTTCAAAATGCTATAAAAAAAAAAGAACCATTCGTCACAATGAGTTCAAATTTGAACTAAAGATACTTGAAGAAGAGGGAAATGGAACAGCATCAAAAAATGTTCCAAAAAAAAAAGTTTCACTGATTTTACCCATCCAATTTGGTATGGCCTTGCCGTAGTGGATGGACATTTCACTAACAGTGTTACAACTCTTGAATGACTTGGAAATCCTTTTTTTCCGTTAAAAATCGAAACAATCAAGCACTACAGTTGGTTTGATGTACAACTCGTGCCAAATATGTTGTAATTTCAATTCAAAATATCAGTGGCAGTCGAATTCACTTTCTTTATGCCGCTTACAGGCGCCATCTATTAATACACTTTGGGACATTTTTTTGATGCGGTACCGTTTCCCCCTTCTTCAAGTATCTTAAGTTGAAATTTGAACTCATTGTGACAAGTGTCATCTTTTTTACAGCTTCTGAAAGTGGGACTATAATCATCCTGTAATGCTTATTTAATAAACTGTAAATAATGCTAAACATGCGCAAAATATTTTAATAAAACTATAAATAACGGCGATTAGAACACTAATGAAATGAGCATCAAAAATTAATTCATTTTATAAATAAAGGCTAGTATAATATTTTTAAAAATGATAAAACTCAAATTTCTTTAATTATTAAATACCATAATTATAATTATTCTAGTAATATGAATGCAAATATTTTTCTCAAAATCCTTGGCAAAATAAAGCGCTTTTTAATTCTTTTCAATAGTATTTATATGAACATAAGCTGAAAAATTTGATTATGATTTTTTTCTTTATAATAAGGTAAATATCTCATTTTCCATACATAATGAAAGAATGAATTTTTTAATTAATTTTATCATAATTTATTATAAATGTTTCGTTAATATGGAAAACAAATATTTAGCAGTTAATTTAAAAAAAATATATTTAAATCTTAAACATTTTTGATAGAAATTTTTTTATATATTTCACATGTCTTTTTCATGTCTTTTTTTTATTATTCTTTTTTAGTAATGTTTAACTATGCATTTCAATTTTTCTCCCTTGTCATTAATTTCGTTTAAAAATTGATACAAAATTATATAAATATATATTTAATTATTTGTAGTATTATAAGCAAGTTTTATCAGACTGCTTACAATATTTTTTTTATAATAAGGTAAAGATTTCAATTTGCATAGAGAATGAATGAATTTAATTTTTTTATTAACATTATCATAATTTATTACAATATTTCATTAATATGGAAATCAGTTATTTAGCAGTTAAATTAGAAAATATTCATAGCCTAAACATTTTTTTAAGGAATGTTTTAATATATTTCAAAGTCTTTTTCCCGATCATTTTTTTAGTCTTTTTTCAGTAATGTTTAACTGTCAGAGATTCAATTTTCATATATCTCCTTAATTTCTTTTTAAAATCGATAACACATTATAAATATATATATAACATTTAATTACTAAAAGACCCTTATAAGTTAAAAGTAAATAAAAGTTGTATTCAATAAGAAAAAGAAGACATCCTGACAAACAAAGTTTTATTTAAGCAAAACGCTAAGAAAAATATTTGGGAGTTGTCAGAAACAGTTGGAAGTTAAAAATGAGAAGTAAAAAAAAATATTTACTCAGGGTGACAAGCATTATAAATGTATTTATTTCTTTTTGCAGTTGGAATTTTCTGCTTGACACTATTATAAGCAGAATAAAGTAAATTGTTTTTACGTGACGAGATGGCGTGCTTGATATAGTGTTAGAAAAATTGCAACAATAACAGGCTAATTGCAAGAGACTTGTAGCAGCTACATCATTTTTATTGCATCATTTATTTTGAAACTCATTTTTTAACAGATTCTGAGGATAAAATTTGGTTTTATTTATATCAACAATTTATTAGCAACAAATTAGCACACATTTTACTACACATTAAAAAATAAACATTTACACAACATTTTAACACATTAAAAAATAAATAGTCAATTTCCGTAAAGCTGTATTTTCTCAGATGTTGTCAGTATATAATTATTGTTGTCAATTCAAAAGTACCAATTTGCTAGAGATATAAATGAATTAATTGAAACCTAAGTTTTATTGTAGTATTTACGATTTTTCTGGGAGTAAACTTGGAAAAAAATGAGACTATAAATATTATTTTTATTTTTACTTTTTTCCCCTATTGCCTTCTTCTATTAATATTGGAGATGGAACTTGCAATATTACAGAAACACTTAAAATAAACATTTTTTACCTATGGAGTACCTATGGAAATGTATAAGTTCCAATAATGTATTGGAAGCCTTCATAATAAAATTAAATTGAAAGTGCAAATAGAGGTATATTTATTCAGAAGTAAACGCTATCTAAAAATATTAAAAAACATAAGTAAACATTATCTAAAAATAAACATCATAAAAGCAATATAAAAACATTAAACATCATAAGTATTATCTCATAAGTAAGCAATATCCACAAATAATAAACATAAGTATAAAAAATAATAAACATAAGTAAGCAATATCCAAAAATAATAAACATAAGTAAGCAAAAAAAATAATAAACATTACAAGTAAGCAATATCCAAAAATAATTAAACATTATAAGTAAGCAATATCTAAAAATAAACATTTTAGATAATATTTATATTATAATGTTTAATAAACATATGAAGCGTTATCTAAAAATATTAACAAACATTACAAGTAAACATTATCTAAGAATATAAACAAACTATATAATTAAACATTATCAAAAAATATAAACAAATATTATAAGTAAGCATTATCTAAAATATTGACGAACAGTAGAGAAGTAACACTAACACTACATTAGAAGTAAGCATTATTTAAAAAAAAAAAATTAATGAAGGATCCTTTTAAAATTACTTCCAAATTTAAAATCTTTTATAAGTGAGTTTAAAAAATAGTTAAATTAATTAAAATTTGGCTTAATTTTCTTTTTTGTGGAAGACAGGCTAGATTTGTAGCATGTTGGTGTTTGAAAAAAGTACTTGTTTCGAAATTTCGTAATCGATACCTAAATTGAAATCCTCCATGTCTATGCTAAAGATGGGAACGATAAATCGTTAGACTGGAACGTCTTTCATTTGTGATTGAAGGTTAGAAAGGGGCGAAGATTTTTACAATTTTCTATAAATTTATATTTTAATAATATTCTAATAATGCTTAATATTTATTCAATATATTATTTATTATTGGGTAGTGCAATTATATGTTATATTCGTGGGCATTATTTAAAAATTGTGATGGCATAATGTGGGTACAGTGTAGCATGCAGAAGTCCTTCGCCCTTTCCACGTGATGCATCCTGGTTAACACTGAACCTGCTACATTTCTGTTGTTCCCATCAATAATGGCTTAGGTCAAAATGGCTGACATCAGAAAGCAACAAACACCTTATTTCAAAATTATTGAATCATTCACTAATACTTAAAGAAAATATAAGATTTTTTTATGTAAGTTTCAATAAATTATATTTTTTATCGTGGAAATTTATCGTATTTTTATCATTACCCTTGAAAATTTTATTGCTAACATTCTTATTTTAAAAACATAATTCAGCATTAAACAGTAAGAATAAAATTTAATTTCTAAGTAATTTTCTACAACAAATTATTTTTTTTAGAAAATATTTCAGTAAAATTAAGATGAAAAATTATTTTAATAGAATTCATGACAAATTTATTTAACAGAATTTATTCTGTTTAATGCATTCGCATATTTTAATTTGAACAACAAAATAAAAATTCATCAACTAAATTTCTTTATAAGTTTACAAATACTAGTTTTTATATTTCCTATTTTTCATTTTCTATTTTTACATTTCAATCTTGTTTGGGCTTTTTTTAATGGTTATATTTTTAATTAATAAAAGATCAATCATGTGAACAGAAAAATTTTTAATTAAAAACTAGGATTTTTTTTTTTAAGACTATGAAAATCTCTACGAATTTCTTTTTTAAAACTATGAAAATTTCTACGAAATTTTTTTAACAATCCTTAGAAATATTTATTTTTACAATTTCATTATTGAGTAACGTAATTTATACTCAAGTTTTTTATTGCTGTTTATTAATCTTGACTTTAATTTCAAACATTAAATTTAAAAATATTTTATATTTAATCATAACTCGTAAAAGTAAAAAACAAATGATGCAATTGTACCATTCATTTTTTATAGAAAAAGTATGTATAAATTATTTTAGCACTGTTTGGCTATTATGGAAATAATGAAAATAAATGAAGTTCCATTTACAAATAATAATAATAATAATAATTATTATTATTATTAAGATTAATATTTGATGTTGTTTCTTATCCTACTTGGTAAACAGCAAGCTTTGTAACAGCTGAAGTCAAGAAGCCGTGTTCTCATGGAAGAAGGGAAAGAGAGGTCAGCTTCTGTTCTGATGGCTCACCAGTCTGACTTAACTGCGAGTCGCTGAAGAAGGAGGGCAGTGGCTTCTGTTAGGACTTTTAGGAAACTACCTGCATTTGCGTACCGTATGGAAGAAAACCTGGAAAACTCCCACCAGGTATTACGACTAATGAGGTAAGAGGCTGAACATCACAAACCCATCAAGTTTCCCTATTTTTTGAAACAGTGTCTACAATCTCCGGCGACTTTATTGTAACAAAGTCGCCAGAGGACTGACCTCAGCCCTAACGCTCACCAGGGCCACACGTTGTCACTGAGCCACGAGTCGGGCTGCGAGAGAGCTTCCAAGGGTAACTGTGTGCCCATTTGTGAATAATGTAACAATAATTCCCTTGAGTATCTACTCATGGAGGGAGAGAAAGGAGCAGCTTCTGTTGTAATGGAGTGATGTTGAGATAGATGTCTAACTTGGCTCCATGCTACTGAAGAAGGAGTGCATTGCCTTTTGGGAGGATTTTCTATGGGAATTATCTATGGGAGAAAAACTGGTAAACTTCTACCAGACAATCTGACTAACGAGGCAAAATGCTGAATATCACAAACGCCATCGAGTCGCTCCGGTTTTTGAAACAATATCTACAACAAAGCCTCCAGCGGATTGAACCTCAATCCTAACGCTCATCAGGGGTACACATTGCCACTAAGCCACCAGTTGGGCAAGATTACATTGGTTTATACTATGTAAAAAAATTTTAAATGTTTTTACAATCAAACAAAATTACGTCAAAAAAATATTTACCGTATATCCTCCACAGAACAATTCATTGTCATTGTAATTAGGCTTAGTTTTGAAGCCAAATCGCCACATACTGGACCTAGATGGAGGTTCAATCAATCGCCCATGACCAGATACCATGGATGTCAACTGAAGAAGGACACCAACAACGACGATGGGAAGGTAAAATAATGACGCCATTTTATTTCCTTTCATAACTGGAAGCATTTGCGATTTCAATCTACAAAGCTGCAAGAAAAAACAATAAAGGTTAGATTGTCAAGGAATAGAATAAAACAATCAGATAAAGTTTTAAAAAGTATTTTATACAATAAAGTAAACGATTTTAGTCGCTTGAAATTTGTTACTAGATATGGAATGTCAAAATAGCGAGAAATAAAATATATAATTCTGATGAAATTAGAAAAGCGTGAAGTTTTGATTAAAATTAAGCAAAATGGTTTGGATTTCGCAATTAATCTCAATTCGAGTTTTTTTTTTACATTGAGGAATCATTTTGCATGAAACAAAATTAATATTGAAATGAAATTAAGCTTAAATAATACCTTTATTCCATGAAAAAATGTTCAATTAAAGCATACAAGTTGAAAAATGAAAATTTTCGATTAAAACGATTGTTAATATATTTACAATTCATAAAAGTGCTTTTTTTTTTAAACATGAAGTAAAAAGACTTTAAGGTCTTTACCATTTGCAAAATTATTTTTTAAACACGAAGTAAAAAGAAATATTTACCATTAGTAAAATTATTTTTTAAACATATTATATAAAACATAATATATAAGGAAATTAAACATTTATGTACCAAATTTGCAAATGGTAAAATTATTTTTTGAAATAAGAAGCAAAAAAAGAAATTGTTTACCATTTGCAAAATTATTTTTTGAAATATGAAATAAAAAAAGAAATTGTTTACCATTTGCAAAAGGATTTTTAAATATGAAGTAAAAAGAAATATTTACCATTTACAAAAAATTTACCATTTGCAAAATTATTTTTTAAATATCAAGTAAAAAAAAAAAAAAAAATTTTTAAATCTTTACCACTTTAAAAGGAATTTACCATTAATAAAATTATTTTTAAATATGAATTAATAAAAAGAAATCTTTACCATATGCAAAATTATTTTTAAATTTGAATTAATAAAAAGAAATCTTTACCATCTGCAAAATTATTTTTAAATTTGAAGTAAAAAATGTTAGTTAATTAAAGCTAGTTTTGAAGTAAATTAAAAAATAGTTACTTTTACCTGATTAGAGATTTTAATCAGGTAAAAGTAACTATTTTTTAAATTTAATTTAAGTAAATTAACATGAAAATGGAATAAAATCGATAATAAATCATAAATATTTTTAAAAATTTACTGGCATCACTTAGTACCAGATTCTATTGATTTTAAAAAATATATAAAAGAGAATAAATGGAAAATTGCTATCGAGAAAGTAAACAGAAATGGAAGAAGAAATCGGAAACTTTGGTTTCGGAACATAGTACAATTTACACACCAAACTTTCAACTCGGTAGTGCTCAAGGTAACATTTACTGGTAGTATTTACATACCATTCTTCACACACTCCATGTTTACTTTGAGAACAGTTCAGAAGTTAAACAAACTCGCGCAAATCAATAGATCCTTATTCATATCACGGAAATCTCGCTTCATATCTTCGTATAAAAAGATCGTCAAATAAGGTGGGTCAATAAATATTCATATTTGGCTTTTATATGTTATCAATCTACTAGAATTGAAAGGAGAATTCGTGTTAGGATTTTAAAAATGTTTCCAAAAACTTTTTTTATCGGTGATGATATGAGTTTCTTTGGTTTACTTGCTTTGATATAATCGAAACTTAAAGCAATTGTAAATAAAAATAAAATAATAATGAAATGAATGTTAAAAGGGTGAAATAATCTTATCAACTTAGAATTAATTTATTTATTTTGTGCTTTAATTATTGTTGCAATTTATTATGATTATTGTATTATTAATATTTCAAACCTGATTGCTTTTATATAACAATGAAAGGACCTATTTAAAAATTATTTGGGAAGTACTTTATTTCCATTTAATAGAAGAGTATCAACAGTGCTTTATAAGACTTGTTTCATTCATATTTATATTGTAAAATATAATTACAGAGAAATCTTTAATTATAGCAGTAAACTCACAGTAATTATTTTGGGCCTGATGGTCAAGTGACTAGTGCTCTGGCGCTGGGTGCCACAGGTTTCGAGTTCGATACCAGCGGTGGCAAGGATATTTGTAGTGGTTCGAAATCCACTTTAAACCGTAGGTCCCATAGTTAGTTACCCATCCGTAGGTATATTATGACTGTAGAGAGTTGGGTATAGGGCTGACAACCCTACCCCATAACGTCTCCTATCTTGAAATCTGCCAATAGACAGATGATACTCGCTTTCTTAGCCTATCTTCAAGCTACACACGTGCCCCTGGGTAGTGCTAAGTGAGTAACAGCGGTGTAGTCCTTGCTTATGGCATAAAGATAATTGTCTATTATTGCCAGCAGCATTATAAAAAATAAATAAATCATGGCGATAGTTAAGAAATAGTGTATTAAAATTTGCAACATTAAACTCGTAAGGTATTATGTCCCCTTAAAAGTATAAAATAATTTCTTTAAGTCATTTTATCAGTAAAGGATCTTAGGGGTCAAAAGGTTACATTTCCTTTATAGAAATAGAACCACAATATTACCAATATAGACATTTGACCTTGTACAAGATAAAAAAAAAAAAATGCATCAGGCATCACATACAGATCATCCCAGCATTTAATTTACCATTAGAACTACTGATGTTGAAAATGGGTTTTTAGGTTATGAAAACGACATTTCGGATGAGAGTGAAAGTTGGAGGACACTTCCCATCCCGCCCCCTAAATTCGAAATCACTTTTTCCGTCGATGGGGATGAACCTCCCTCTCATTTGATAGCTGAATGGGTATTTAGGGCGCATTATTGTCGTTCTATATCGTCCCAAACTCGACAGAATGGACGATTCGTCTTTTTTTGCAAAGCAGACACGCAACCGGATGCACGGGATTTTGTTTTTGTCGAGTTCCAGTCGTGCCGCATGATAGTTATCGGATAATGCGGTTTACACTATAATGCCGGTTTTATCGGTATTGTATTCGCCATAAGTGAAATTAAAAATGGCGAATTTAATAAGAGTCTAAACGTGCGTTGTATTTCTTCCGTTGAGAGTCGAAAAATGAAAGTTGGTTATAATGAAAATTAAAATTTAATATGTTGTTTGATTTGCACTTAGTAATTTTAATAAGAAACAATAGATAATTTTTTATAACTCGACACATGAATATTTTTACTATATAAATAATAGTTATTTATAAAATAGATAACAGTATATAAATTACATTACTATATAAATAACAGTAATCTATAAGTATAAGTATTAATAATACTATATAAGTAATAGTAATCTGCAGGTATAAATATTAATAATACTATATAAGTAATAGTAATCTGCAGGTATAAGTATTAATAGTACTATATAAATAACAGTAATCTGCAGGTATAAGTATTAATAGTACTATATAAATAACAGTAATATGCAGGTATAAGTATTAATAGTACTATATAAATAACAGTAATATAAGTAACAGCACTATATAAATAAAAGTATAGCACTATATAAATAAAAGTAATAGATAAAAGTAACAGCACTATATAAATAAAAGTACTATATAAATAACAGTAATAACAGCACAGAATAGATAAAAGTAAGTAACAGATAAAAAGTAACACTATATAAATAAAAGTAATCTACAGATAAAAGTAACAGCACTATATAAAAGTAAAAGATAAAAGTAATCTAAAAGTAATCAGATAAAAGTAACAGCACTATATAAATAAAAGTAATCTTTAAAAGTAACAGCACTATATAAATAAAGTAATCTGCAGATAAAAGTAACAGCACTATATAAATAAAAATCTACAGATAAAAGTAACAGCACTATATAAATAAAAGTAATCTACAGATAAAAGTAACAGCACTATATAAATAAAAGTAATCTACAGATAAAAGTAACAGTATATAAATAAAAATAATCTATAAAAAAGTAACAGCACTATATAAATAAAAATCTACAGATAAAAGTAACAGTACTATATAGATAAAAGTAAAGTACTACATAAATTAACAGTACTATATAAATAAAAGTATACTATATAAATAAAAGTAATCTACAGATAAAAGTAACAGCTATGTAAATAAAAGTAATCTACAGATAAAAGTAACAGCCTACAGATAAAAGTAACAGTACTATATAAATAAAAGTAATCTACAGATAAAAGTAACAGTACTATATAAATAAAAGTAATCTACAGATAAAAGCAGTACTATATAAATAAAAGTAATCTATCTTTGGACTGATACCAAATGACTTTATAAGGATTTGGTTTGTCACTCTACGATCATTTTTATGCACACTTTAGCCAAATTAGACTGGAAATTACAGTTTAAAGTGGATTCCAAACCGCTAACAAGCATCCATGCCACCGCCAGATTCAAATGCCACCGCCAAGACCTAAAGCCTGGGAACCGAAAGCCAGTAGCTATCAGGCCGCAGGATTCAAACCTGAAGCATGTGGTACTTTTACAATTACGCTATTTTTATATGATTAGTAAATTTTAAGCAAAAAGAATTCATATAACTATATCCCTTTTGTTTAACTAATGGATTACAAAACAACTAAAACAACTTACAACTAAAGTTTTACATTATTTACAAAAAAAAAAAATTTACAAAATTTAATACATTTCATTAAAAATTAAATTTTGTAATCAATATCCTTTAAATAAGCAAAAGTGATAAATATTTTATTTATAATGTTAAAAAAAAAAAGTATATTATTACAAATAATTGGCTATTTAAACCAGAGAAATACAAGCGTGATTTAAAAATATTTAAACTTGATTATTAAAAGATATATGCTTATAACATTTAACTCTGATTTATATTATTACAAATAGTTAACTATTTAAACTAGAGAAATACAAGCCCAGTTTAAAAAATATTTCAACTAGATTATTAAAGAAAATATATTCGAAATATGCTTACCAAATAACTCTGGTTTCCAAAAGAACGTGAATTAAATGTAAGGACTGTATGCGGTATTAAACGAGAATAGCTCCAAATGCTGTCTGATTTGTAGAATTTAATAGCATATAGATAAGTAAAAAGAATTTAAAGCGTGGGTTTTAAGTAAAATTAAAAACCTTGTAAATGGTTTTTGGGATCCGTAATCCTATAAGATAAGAACATTCGATAATATCTGAAGATGTCAGAATGATATAGAAAGAGATAATTTTAAAAAAGAACTTATCACTTTTATGGTTCTTTCAACTTTGCCAAAAGATAAAAACACAAAAGGTGTGTAATCGTGTTCAAAGAAGATTGAAAAAAAAAAAAAAAAAACTTTCATTATTTCAAAATCCAAGGTTTTTATTTCAAAAGTATTGCCAGAAGTATTGGACATTTGTTGAAAGTTTTATTTGAATATAATTTATAGTAGCTTTTTCAAATTAGAAAATATCTTAAATTTAGTAAAGTTTAAAAACAAATATTCAAATAATATTTCGTTTAATTTCAAACAAATGGTATGCAAAAATTAATTTTTTTCCTGCAGAAAAATTAAAAGCAAGATTTTCTATTAACCATATAAAAAATAAATTTTATAATTAAGGTTCACATACCCTTCATTAAATAAAATAAATTATCCTATTTTTGTTGCTAAACCAAATTTTTTTATCCACTTCACAACTTTATTATCAGGCATTCGCACAGGCTATTAGGATTTAAAATCAGTTAAAGTGACTAATAGAATGAAATTCAATCATTGGATTGGATTTGGTATTTTAAATGACATATTTGCATGTTCAGATACGAACAGCTTTAGTTGAAGGTCATGTTGTGAGAGTTCAAATACCCTTCATTAAATAAAATAAATTATCCTATTTTTGTTGCCAAGCCAAATTATTTTATCCACTTCACAACTTTATTATTAGCCCTTCGCATACGCATTAAATCAGTTAAAGTGACCAATAGAATGAAATTGAATCAATTATATTTACATGTTTACAATTATATCCAATTATATTAATATTTACATGTTCAGATAAAATATCTAAAACGTAAATGAATATGAAGAGTAATGAAATGAATATGAAACTATATATAAACGTAATGAATTAATGGAATAATGAATGAACTATGAATATAAGCGTAAATGAATATAAAACGTAATGAAATGAAACGAAAATGGAAATAAATTTTAAATGAAATATTTGCATGTTCACATATGAACAGCTTGAATTCAAGGTCATCATGTAAGAATCCATATACACTTAATTAAATAAAACAAATTATCCTATTTTTGTTGCTAAACCAAATTTTTATCTACTTCACAATTTTATTATTAAGCATTCGCAAATCAATAAAAAGCCAATAGAATTAAATTTGAATCAATGAATTGGATTTGATATTTTAAATGAAATATTTGCATGCCCAGATATACTTTTTCTAAAATATAAAAGTAATTTTAAAATCATATTTTACTGATCAAAAGTATGGAGTTAATTGCTTTAGAGATAATAAGAAAAGTTAAAATTTTTACAAAACTAATTTATAATACCATTTATTTTCGTCTAAAATCCAAGTATTAAGAACAAAGATTCTTAAATATTCATCGCATGTGATCCTTAAACTCCAAATCATGCAAAATAACTTAGGACACAAATTGAAGAACATCCATTCTACAGAGATGTTAACGACTAAGCGAAAACGTCTTGTAGAATGTCTTGACTAATCGAAGGATACGATAGTAGAGGGTGGGACGCAGATGTTGGGCCATTCGGAAAATAAACAGCCCCTCTTCTCATGCGAGGATAACAGATTGGAGTTCCTGGAATAGTTGGAAGCATTCTTCGAACAAAATTATCGGTTGCAACTTGGGCTAGAACGATGCTGATTATATGCTAGGCTTTGTTGTCGCTCAGACGGGGACTCGTAAGGGTTGACAGGATACTTACCTGCAGCGATTCGATTTCGGAAGAAAACTTCTATGCGAGATATCAAAGGATGGTTCAAATATTTTGAAAGATTTAATGTTAAAATGTAAGGTGGAAAAAATGCTTAATATAGTGTTTGAATTTTTCAATTGTTTCTCTGTGGAAAAATTATTGGTTGGACAGATGGAATTTATAAAAAAAAATAATTGTGATTTAGAAATTTGTGACGATTTTTTTATCTAAATAAAAAATAAACTTTTACATTTTATAGTATTAGATATCTGCATAACTTTTTTAAAAATAAAATTTAACTATTACGGTATCACTACTTTAAATTTAACTGTTTAAATAGATAGGTAGATAAAAATCCAGATATTATCAGATATACAGATTTAGATAGATTAATACACACATACATACATATTATTATCCAGATATACAGATTTAGATAGATTAATACCAGATACATACATATTATTATCTAAATAGACAGATCAGATAGATAGGGATATTATTATCATATCCAGATAGGCAGATGCATAGAGATATTATCTAAATAGATAAATATATTAACCAGATATACAGATCCAGATAGTTATATTATTAACCATATATACAGATACAGATATTATTATCCAGATATACAGATCCAGATAGATACAGATATTATTATCCAGATATACAGATCCAGATATTATTATCCAGATACAGATACAGATAGAAAAGATATTATCCAAATATGTAGATCAGATCATCAAAATATACAGTGGAGGATCTTCCCATTGGAGATATCAAATGATGTTTCTAAATTTAACACATACCATCGAGTAACCTTATAGGTACTTCAAGATCTCTTTCAATGATAAATTTCGTTAAGAATTCGGGTAATAGTTAAAATAAGAAATAATACTTGAAATATTACAATACAGTTTGAAATGTCAGGCCGATGAATGAATTGAATAGAATCCTAAATTCAGAGAGTTATAGATATATGATACAGATCCAGATAAATAGATAATAATCAATCTTTCTTATACATATAGTGCTGATACGAGTTGAAATATAGTTTGTAAGGGAGATCAAAATATAATTTTATATTAGTTTTTCTTTCTAAAAATCCTGTAAAATATATTTTTATAATGTTTAAGTAATTACCAATGAAAACGCTGAGAATAAATTGCAAACAGGTTCAAATTGCAACAGGTTCAATTAAAAACAGGTTCCTCGTTATGAAATTTTGCGACTTATTAAGGCTTTTTAACTTAAAAAATGTATTTTAAAAGGTTTTATTCATACGAAACTGGTTCAAGAAAAATTTCTAAGAAATGTTTTTTAACCGACTAATTAGCGAAGAGATTATGTTTCTCGAGACAAACTTCTTTTTAAAAACCAAAATGATGAAGGAAATAAAGAATATATTCATAAAAACTGTTCATAATTTGTGAGATAACAAGCATAGCTTTGTTTTCTATGACCTTTAAAAAACTAAGAACAGAGCGGTACAGTATTTGTGATCGTTTATTTCACTATTTATTTCTTTGAAACCTAGCAGATGGCCTCTTTGTAAACTATTTCTAATGCGTTGAGAAAACTAGTCAAGTTTGGTTTGGTTTGCCGCTCTACGGTCATTTTGAGCACATTTTTAGGCTAATTGGACCAGGACCTACAGCTTAACGTGGATACCGAACCACAAACAAACATCCATGTCGCCACCAGTATAGTAAAGTTTGGATATGATATTTAATGATTTGAGCTTTGATTTGAATATGTTGTTAAGATGTATTGCAATAAACTTTCAGTTTAACACGTAATCATTCAACAGGTAAAGTGTACAGCTAGTATGTGTAAATGCTTAGGTTCAAATCGACTAGCGGCAACTACTGCAACCATTGCTTTAAGAAACGGAGACTCATAGGTGATTGAGACAAAATATGTTAAATATCTCGCATTGGCAGTCAGGCTGCTTGGTAGGAATTTTCCAATTAGAAATTTTCGATAGCAAATGTGGGAATACCTTAATGGCAATGTTTCTCCATTCATCGCCCGTCAGTGAGCCGTTCAGGCCATATATAAGTGGAACACCAGGCCCACCAAAATAAGAATGAAAATCTAAATTTCAAAGTAACATTGAAATAGACGATAAGATTTTAATTTATTAAAGTTGCTAAATTTTAAAAATTGTTGAAATTGGCTGAATTTGAATACAATAACAATATAAAAAGAATAACGAATTGACGGGGCCTGATAGCCGAGTGACTAGCGCTCTGGAGCTCGGTACCACAGGTTTCGAGTTCGAATCTCGGCGATGCCATGAATGTTTGTAGGGGTTTGGAATCCACTTTAAACCTTAAGTCTCTGTCTAATATGACTACTACATCACACCACATCACTTCACTGTGCCTAGAGCTGAGTTGCTCACATACAGTTTGGAAGGGAAGTTTGACTGGACTCTGAGACGTTCTACACTCAGTTGAGACCAGGACCTACGACTTAAAGTGGAATGCGAACCATTACAAACAAACATCACCGAACACAGCCGAGATTCGAAACCGAAACCTGCGGCACCGCGCGCCAGACACTCGGCCATTTAGGCCCTGGTCTAATATAACTGTAGAGCGTTGGGCGTAATGCTGACAACCCTACCTCGTAAAAAAAAAAATCTCCTGTCTCGAAATCTGCCAGTAGGCAAACGGCCGTGCAACCTCCCCACTCCACCCCCCATGGGCTGTTACGCCAATGAAGAAGAACAAATTGACACTAAAATATAGGCAATGATGTGGAATATTACAATAATATTGATTTTAAATAAAATATATTTAATTGCGAAACAAATACAGATATTAATTTTTCACTAGAAGACAATGATTCTTACATAAAACAAAATTCAATAAAAAGGACGAATGGCGATTCATTTAAATACATTTCTTAAATATATATTTTTTTTCCCACACAACTCGTTAAGATATTTCATATTTCCAAATATATTTACAGAGTTATCTATACAAAAACACACAATTTAAATTTTAAGTCTGTTGCATCTCGTTACCTTTTTTACGGAGGTAGTCTGACTTCATATGCAAATACTTCTCTGAAGTGTGGATCATGCTGATAAAGGCATTTATTTACCTTCACACAGGAAACATCAAATAACGTTTCTATATTTAAACGGTGGCGTCATGTAACCTTATCGATATTTCAAGTTTCTCTTTCAATGATTAATTTAGTTAAGAATCCGGGTAATAGTTAAAATGAGTAAGAGTACTTGAGATATTACTAGACAGTTTGAAATCTATGGTTCGATTCGATTCATTTCGTTGCCTGATAATTCCTCTGTTGTGGTCACGTCAACCATGGATGTCCGGAAAATTATTCCGTAGAAAGAATTTGTACAAATGATATGAATGTTATTAGCTGGGTAATATGGGTGTTCTGCGGAGAAAGTAATTCGTTCTCTGATTTTCTTTTTTTTTGCTTCAGATTATTACAGTTGCAAAAATTTGTAGACAATTTCGTATCTTATAATTTCAATTGTTTATTTTTGTATAATAGATATTCTATATTATTATAAAATTAAAAGGAATGAGATACTTGGAGAGGGAAAAACAACCCCAAACAACATTTTAAGGAACTTATGTAAGGAAGAAGAATTTAAACCACAAACTGGTTTTCACTGGAGCGGGTAGCCCTTTTGCGTAGTGTAATTTGGAAACGTTGTTGTTACTGAATGGGCTATGACTGGATTCAGTAATTTTCTCATATTAAAAAAGAATAAAAAAAAAATGTCGCAAATTATTGGAACCCTATTGCGATGAAATAATTTATAAAATAAATTCCTGAATCTTTTCAATCAGGTTTTACTGAAACTGACTTTTTTTTGTTTTTGTTTTAAAGTAATTTTTAAAGAAAAGTTATCGGATTCTGAGACAGGAAGTGGTTCTTTTTACAGGGTAAGGTTACCAGCCCTACGCTGTTAGTCCGGGACCTACGGTTTAAAGTGGAGAATTCCGAACCACTACAAACATCCATGGCACCACCGGGACTCGAATTCGAAATCTATGGCACAACAGTGCTAGCCACTTGCCATCAGGGTCTTAATATTTTTAAGTTTTCTTTAAAAAAAAAAAAGGATGAATGAATATTATTTGATTTATCACATCGTGTTTGGTTACAGCAAAAATCATATACATTAAAACACTTTTTTTTTTCTAATACAGCTGGCAAACACTTAGACAGTTGTCTTGGATGTCTTAAGGCAAGCGCTGCACCGACGTTACTCACTTAGCACTACGCAGGAGGTGCGTGTAGCTTGAAAATAAGCTACGGACGCGGAGTAACAATACCCCCCACAACGCTCTACGATCCAGTTAGATCGGGACCTACAGTTTAAAGGGGATTCCGAACCACTCTAGAAACATCCATGGCACCACCGGGACTCAAACCCCAGACCTGTGGTGCCGAGCGCCGGAGCGGTAGCCGTTCGGTCATCAGGCTTCTTATTAAATATAAGTAATATCCCACATTTAATTCTTCATTACATTATTTACTTTTTATAACAAAAATCACATGCATATTATATTTAGATAATTTTCCATGTATTTTTATGAGGCCCACATTTTCACAAATCTGTACATCAGTACATTAAATAATACAAATTATCAAAAATTATTTCTTTTAACACAGGAAGAAGAAGTTGTCAAGAATTCCTTTTGCATAAACCAGGAAGCGAAGAACGAATCGCGCCGAATTACATGTCTGCAGTTCAAATGGCGAATGACAGCCCATCATTTTGTGCATGCCATTAGCTGCAACGGCAGACGGCGGGGCATTCAGTTACCGTTCAAACAAAGAAGAAAAAGCAAAGAACGTGACTGCGATAGCAGGTCAAACGGAGGGAAATGCATTGGAGATGAAGGTCAAGGGCGGTTTTACAGGTTTCCCATTCCCAAGTCATTCACTTGCAACTTTACTACCGTGTATACATTTCTTCTTCGCGTAGTAAAAGAAAAAAGTCCATTAGCGTAATGTAAAAAAGTTTGTGGTTTGCATTGTTAAAAGTTTTCAAATTTAACGATTTTTCACACAAAGACTGGAAATAATCTCATTTTGTGTGGTAAATAAGATTTGGTCTCAAACAAACGCCTTTTTGCGGGTGTGTGTGAGATTATGATATAACAGTTTTAATTAGTTTTTTTGTTTAAAAAATAAAATTTTTAATGAATTAAATTTAACAAATTAAAATTTTTTTAATTAACTGAATTTTTTTAATGAATTGAATGAAAAATAATTTGTAATCAATTAAAACAAATTAAATTATTAAATTAATTTTTAATTAATTAAAATTATTAAAATTAATAAATTTTTAAAAATTATTTTCAATTTTATTATATTAATGTAAAAAGTTGATATTTTGCATTACTAAAAGTTTTAAAATTTAACAATTTTTTTTCAGACAAAATTGACAAAGACTGGAAATAATCCCATTTTAAAAAATAATAACATTTATCCACAAAACAAACATGTCTTTGTGTGTGTGTGTGTGTGTGTAACTAAAATATGATAATAAAAAGTTTTTTATTTTTTAAATAAAATTTTAACGAACTATTTAACAAATTAATTAAAACAAAAATTTTTGATGAATTAAATAAAAAATATATTTTAATAAAACAAAAATGAATCATTAAAATTATTTTTTAATTAATTTTTAAGTTAAAAATAAATTTAAATAACACTAATTCATTAATAATTAATTAAAATATTAACAATTAATTTTTAAAGTTATTTTTAATTCTATTATATTGATGTAAAAAGTTGATATTTTACATTAATAGAAGTTTTAAAATTTAACAGTTTTTTTTAGGCAAAAGGGACAAAGACAGGAAATTTCATTTTATGTGGAAATCTCAGGAAATTTCATTATCTTATTTTATGTGGACAGGAAATCTCATTAAGATTTTTCCTCAAAACCAAAATGGCTTTTTTGTGTATGTGTAAAGTTATGATAATACAAAAGTTTCAATTCGATTTTTAAAAAAATATATTTATTTTTTTTAACGAATTAAATTTTTTTAACTAAAATTTTTTAATGAATTGAATAAAAAATAATTTTTAAAGAATTAAAACAATAATTATTAAATTAAATTGTAATTAGAATTCTTAAAATTGATTCATTTTTAATTTTAAAATAATTTATATTAAAAATTAGTTAATTTAATTATTAATAATTAAACTTTTTTAAAGTTATTTTCATTTTTATTATATTAATATAAAAAGTTGATATTTTGCATTATTGAAAGATTTAAAATTTAACAATTTTTCAGACAAAAGGGGCAAAGAGTGGAAGTCACATTAAAGGTGTTAAATTAGATTGATATGTGTTATACAAGATTTATTCACAAAACAAGCATGACTATTTTTTTGTGTGTGTGTGAAGTTACGATAATATAAAAGTTTCATTTAGTATTTTGTTTAAGAAAAGTAAAATTTTTAACGAATAAAAAATTAATTTTTATTATTTCCAATAATAAAATTATTATTGTAAATAATTTATGCACATTTGAAATGATTGTTATGCCGATTGATTATAGTTTTTTGATAATACAGTGGTAAAAAGATTAGTTAGTGATTTTAATTTATGTTATTCGCTTGAATAAGAAAAGCTTTTTAAAAAAGGAAAGAAATCACGCAAAAAATGTTAAAAAAAAACAAAACAATTCAAGGTCGAGTCAAGGTTTAGATGCAAATTTTTTTCTTATAATATATATTGAAATATCGAAAAAAAATAATAATAATAAATACAAGCAATTATACTTAGAAATGGAGATATTGTGCAATTTATAAATATAAATTAATTTTCAATTTAGCATTTTTATTTGATAACGCGTAAGCAAAATAATATAAATTAAATAGGATTTTTTTATGTCAACAAAATAATCGGGTTAAATGTGTTTATCTAAGTCGTACAAGATATTTTTTACCACTTTTTTTTTTTTTCATGTTTTTTACATAAAGTGACACTTGATTTTATGCCAGCAAAATGATTGAAAATCTAATTATCAGAATTACATATTCTTTTTGCAATCATATATTTTATTGATTCGCGAAACTAAATGCAACAACATTAAATCATTTAAAATATTTTCATTTTTTTTATATCATGATATTCTACTTAAGCGAAAGTAAAATTTATTATACAGATTTAAAAGATTATTATATTGAATCACCAAAAAAATGCGTACAATTAACTCTTGCTTAATTATTTAAAGAACATATATTAATCCTTATTATATACGAATAAAAATTTTTTTTTTTTTTAACTTCCGTTTATTAATCAACATTTTAAGATTACGTTTCATAACATTTAAAACTAAATATTAAAACTAATATTTAAAATTAAATAAAACCAAACTAAATGATTAAACTAAAATTGATATATAAAAAATTCTCCAATAGAGAATTTTTGCATATCGTTAGACATTTTTTCCCCTACCCTAAAGCCATGTGTATCGGATGCGTTCCGATTAACGCGCATGCGTATATATACGCAGCTACAGTGGGCTATCCATTACAAAAGAAAGTGATAAGTGATATGAAAGTGCTATGTTCATGAAAGAATATGATGAAAAATTTTTCATCTCTGATTATTATCAATAAAATGACAAGTTTGTTCTGATCATCAAGAAATACAGCATGGTGTCCAATTGGCTAGCGCTCTGGCCATTAGTACCATAGGCTTCAGGTTCGAATCCTGGCAATGGCATGCATGCTTGTTAATGGTTCGAATCCACCTTAAACTGTAGGTCCCGTTCTAATTAGCTTAAAGTGTGCACAAAATGAGCCTAGCGTACCAACAAGAAATGCTTATGTACGATCAATTAAGAATCACGAAAGCAAGTTATCCAGACTTTTTTTTGTATTAAAAACTTTAATTTAATATTAAATGCAGTTATATAATCTAAAATTCCCATACGGAAATATTTAAGTTTATTAAGTATCAATTCTAATAAATATATATATTAAATATCTATAACGATATTTCAGAATCAAATTAACTACACCATTACAATCGAATAATTCTGATTATGATATTGTATGCTGTTAAAATAATTTTGATATTATAATTTACATATAATTTTGGCGCAGTTTCAAACATTCTAACAATTCAAATCATTGAAACAGAATAACTCATTTAATTCAAAATTAATTTTTCATAAACTTTACAAAAAAAAAAAACTAAGGTATTAAAAATAATACTTGCTTATGGATTAAATATTTTTTTTTTATAAAATATTTCATTTAAATATGAACGCATATATAAAAGTATATGTTTTTTCTTTAAAATGCTTATAACCAGATGAGAATTAAAACTAACAACTTCATAAATCCAAACACTATATTAAAAATAAACAATATTTTTAAAAAATCCTGAATTTCCCTCAAGTAAGGAAGAAAGTGGGGAAAAAAATAAAGAAGAAGAAACTGGATTGCTGAGTTTCACTTAATGGGAGGCGGAAACTTTCTTCCCTTAACACTTCGCAGCGTATATTTGCTCATTAATCCTCAACGTTGAATCGGTTGGATGCCAAGAGACGGAAACCATTCATCTTTGGCTACTTACTATCCCTATTGCAACGCTGTTTGACTCTGGTGAATGACGGAGTTGCATGTTACATGGTTATGAAAATTTGCTTCATAAACTGTAGCAGGTAAAAAAGGAAGAGGTAAATTCTGAATCTTGATGATCAAATAAAGATACTTTGTTTTAAAGAGATGTCACGATTATGAATGCTGACTTAAAAATAACTGCATGGAACTTCTTTTCCTTTAAGTTATAACAAACTGTAAGGAAAATTTATTTTGTGAGACAACCTAATAAATTCTCTGAAAGCAAAGTATTCTAATTTGGTTTAAAGTTTGCTTTCTGAGAATTTATTAGGTTTGTCTCAAACTATTATAATTTTGGTTTAAAATTTGTATGAAATAACCTAATAAATTCTCTGGAAGCAAAATATTATAATTTGATTTAAAGTTTGTTTTACCTGAGAAAATTTATTAGGTTGTTTCATACAAACTATTATAATTTTGGTTTAAAGTTTGTATGAGACAACCTAATAAATTTCCTGAAAGCAAAATGTAGTAATTTCATTAAAAAATTGTTTGACACAACCTAATAATTTCTCCGAAAGTAAAATATTATATTTGGTTTAACGTTTGTATAGTAAAAACATTGTATATATGGAAATGAATAGTCAATTACCAACAGTCTGAAATGATATTTTCACTAGTTATTCCAAACTTTTAGTTGGATTAAAGGTTAGAAAGATTAACTTACATAAAATGACTTTATTTTTTATACGAATTCAAATTTAATTTCGAATTAAAGCAAAGCCAATATTTATAAATTTACTTTTGTAAATGCTCTGAAAGATAAAAGAAGCTTAAGGTAACATTTATTTACTATTAAGAAACTATTTAAGCTTAAAGTAAGATTTTCAAAAAAATTAGAACTAGTTTATTTTTTTGAAAATGTCACTTGAAGTTTAAATTATATAAATTTTACTGAGCTTGCATATTTAAATTATTCGCTTGTTTATGTTAAAATTTACAGAAGTTTTGCATACTTATTTTTACATAAATAATAACTGGAAGTTATGTTTTGTGCTGCTTTTTGATTAAGTCGCCTTATGTGTAGTAAAAATAAGCACATTTATGAAGAAAATATTGAATGGTCTTTTGATACATCATTATTTAAATTTCAATGATTTAAATAAAAGGTTTTTATCCTAATTATAATTCTAATTTTAATTTTACTGCTGTATAAAAATCCATTTAACTGTTTACATAAATATAATTTTTCTTTTAAATAATGCAAGAAAATTTAAATGCTATTACGCATAAGATTTAAATCGTAAATCTGTAAATGCCAAAAAAAGCAGCATTTTTTACTTCAAAGTGTAATAAATAGCTGAAAGATATGCCTAAAAATACCAAATACTAATTAGAGCATCAATCTTACATAAAATATTTATTACAAAAATTAAATTCAAAACAAATTTTTTTAATTCTTTTAATTTTGCTTCTAAGAAAAATTCACCAAAATTTGAGAAAGATAATTCTGAAATATACAGTACGAATATAATATAAAAACATTTTCTTTTTCATTTGTAAAAGTACGGCATTTGACAAAAATATACACAAAAAGCTTTGGCAATTTTTCTAGAAAAATATTGTCTGATTTGTAAAAATTAATTTCTATATTTAAAAATAATCAGACACATAAAAGTTTTAATATAAAACGAAATATTGTGCATTTATTTAAAATCTAAAATTATTTTGTTAATCATTAAAATTTATGTGCGCACATTTTTAAAAACCAATACATTTTAAATCAAACAAAATTGAAGCTTAATCTTCTATAAATTTAAAGTTGAATTATTCTTTAATTTCCCCAGTATAATTTAAATTAAATTTACAATCGCCAAAAATTTAATATTAATTAAATATTCTTGAAATGAAAATAAAATTTTCAAGCAGCAATAAAAATAACATCTAGAAAGAATTATTTATTCAAAAGAAATTGAATACTTTCAAAAATGAAGTCTTAAAATGTTAGTATAAGAATTCTTACCAGCAAAATAATCCAAGTCTTTTATAAAGTAGACAGACAGCGAAAGCTCGAGGTATGAACCTCATTAAAAGTAGACTTGCTACATTTATATATCCCCTCAACTGCCTGAGCCTCCACGCCTAGCCCCCTATTTATATCCCCAGGGATTGAGGAAAACGTGTTTTGAAGGGAATAGTATTCTTCTCCCCCCTCCTACTCCCTCTAAAAACTTGTACAGCCAAACAAAATACTTAAAACCAGCAAAAAATGTGAACATATAAAAACAAATATTATAATTTTGTTTTTTTTTAAAGTGAATTCCTACTTAGATTAAAGAAAATTTTTATTTTAGTTACTTTTTATTAAATAATTACAATTAATATAAATATGTATATACAAATGACAGAATCCCAATATTTAGTGGCAAAATAGATTTATTATTTGAAATTAATATTTGAAAAAACTGTATTAACATCAAGTGTCATCCACTACAAGTTTCAAAAATGTATTTGAACTTGAAGGGATGAATAAAGAGTATTTTATTAACGATTGAAAAATTGAACAAGATATATAAATATATATAGGGAGAGTGTGAACTATTAGTAGGAATTGAATAAAAAACACATTGAAAAAAAAAAAAAAAAAAAAACTTAAGACACATAAAAAATAATGAAAAAAAAAAAAATTTAGGAATTCTGAGTTAAAATTGAAAAGTTCTATTTAATATGTATCCAATTGAATAGCTTAATTTATGATAGAAAATCCTCATAAATTTATGCTGAAATGATAAAAATGAACTTGAAAGATTTTTTTTTATGATTACTGAATTAGTTATACAAAACAAACACGTTAAAAATATATAAATCACTCGAAATCATATTTAAATTCTTGTATTAATGATGATAAAATACTTGAGGCAATAAATTTTGCTTTATCACAATATCACAATTGCAATTTTTGATTTATGCATCAATGATTTTCAAGATCTTTAACGTGCGCATCATTTACCTTTCATTTTCTTTCAGTAATCTTAAGAAACGAAAATTCCTTGTTATTTGAAGATTTATGAATGTATAAATAAAGTTCAAAGTAAAATAACATGAGATTGGAATGTTTCTTTGATATTGTATTTCATTCCTAAGTAAATTTAATTGAAAAATTTTCTTAAGCTGCAATTTTCCAGATAATTTGCTTAGCAAAGCATAGAAATGCTTAAATTCCTGAAGTTATTTGAGATTTCATTCAATACTTTTTCACATAAAAAAATTTAAAAGTATTAAAAATTAATAATAAAAAAAAAAAAAGTATTTAAAAATGAGCTATATATATCTATATATGATTTCAGTTGGATATTTATGAAGATTTAAGTATATCAATTTTCTTAAAATACTACTAGAAGCGATAAACATACTTTTGAAAATTTTTGTCAATATTTTGAATGAAGTATTTGATAATTCTGTAGCTTTAAAATTATGTAAATTAAAGCAGTTTTGTGAACAAGTACACTTTCACAGAATAATAAATCCAAATAATAAATAAATCCAATAATAATAAATCCAAAAAAAGTAAAATTTAAAAATACAAAATACATATAATTATAGATTCAATTTAAATTCTATATTTATAAAGATTTAAGTATAGATATTTCCTTAAGAATAACACTAGAAGCGATAAACATACTTTAAACATTGTCTGTGCCTCGATAGAAATATTTTGGTATTTCTGTAGCTTTAAAATTTTGTATATTAAAGCAGTTTTGTGAAAAAGTACTTTTTCACAAAATTCTAAAAAATCTTTACTAACTTGATTTTTTAAAAATATTAGCTGCTTTCTCATAAAACACGGAAATTCTTCATCCACTTAAATTTTCACTGTATGTCCACGAAAGTCATCGGAAATAGACTTGATTTAAACATTTCAATACAATGTTTATGAAGATTTAAGTATATATAATTTCTTAATAATAATAAAAAGAAGTGACAAACATACCTTTGAAATATTTTTGTCCTCGATTGAAATATTTGATAATTCTATAGCTTTAAAATTTTGTAAATTAAAGCAATTTTGTGAAAAATATTTTTTCACAAAATTCTAAAAAAAAGAAAAAGTCTTTCTTACAAAAATCAAATTAGTGAATTATTAGCTACTTTCTCACAAAACGGAAATTTTTCACTCCATGTCTACGAAAGTCATCGAAAGTACGGAATGACTTCGACTCAAAATGGAAAGTCCCAAATTCGTAATTATCGAAACTGGTGGGTGACTTCCTCTATTCCGCAATTTTCTTTATATTTATACAACGTCGGTGCAGAGTGCTCATCTTTAAATTGTGTATGGGTAATAAATAGTTGGCTTCCTTAATCACACCCCGTGAAACTTTTATACAAGGTCATTGCCCGTCTACTCATTGAAATAATCAACCGAATTCCCTGCGTGTAGTATTCCAAACCAAGATTAAATTTGGACTGATAAAAGAAAACCAAATTCCTGTGCTCCAAGACTTCGATTCATAAAATTGATTACATTTATAATTTTATTCAAAGGTCGTCTACCTTTGTCTAGATCAGGGGTGGCCAACCCGCGGCCGGCCTCTAGATTTATCACACTTTTAAACAAAATATATTTATTTTATAATGGCCAAAAAGTGAAAACCAATGTATTAAAAAAATAGATTATGTGTGCATCCATATATTCAAAAATTAAATTGATTTTAAAATAATATTCTTAAATAATATTCGAATATAGGACAGATATTGTCTGTTTTATTTATGAGTTTACAGTTATAAATTCGCAGAATAATCAAATTATATACTGCGAACTCATGATGCGCGGGCATCGATTTACAAAAGCTAAGTGAAAGACTGAAGAAACAATTATCGCACTAGTAAAATAAATATTTTTTAATGATTTCATGTTTTTATTTCATTTATATTTATATATATTTTTTTTTTATATTTCATTTTTCTTTCTTTACAATATGCGTTTAGCATCATTATTATAATATTATCCATGTTTGCATGTGAGAATAACAGTAAACACAATAATAATAACTTATTATTTTTCAGTCAATGAATCATTACATGTAAGAGTAATAGTAAACACAATGATAACTCATTATGTTTCAATTTTTCACTCCAAAAATGTCTATAGTGCGTCTAAATCTAATATGGGGATATATAGTTTTATATGCGGCCCGCGAAATTATGAGGCATTTCCAAAGTGGCCCCACAAGATCATTTGGGTTGACCACCCCTGATCTAGATATACGTTTCTAAATAAGATTTTTGGTTTGCAAAATTATTGCGATTACTTCTACAAATTAATGCCTCATGGCTTTTCGAAAAATTTAAGTTTTGATTTATATTATGAAGATACTCATTTGTCATATTAATCTTGATTCATAAAAGAAAAATGTTTAAGAAATAACTATTTATAAAAGATATAAAGATAAAACTAATTAAAAATTTGTTATCTTTGACATTAACAAAAGAACTTCATAGATAGCGTGCTATCTAAAATTTATTTTTAGATAACAGAAAGATTATGTTATAAAATTCCGAAAAGGATTCCTCATTCGAATTCGATTGAATAGTATCACTAATTTTATCAGTAGTATCATTTAAGAATCAGTATAATCACTATCAGTAGTAACATTGTATCGATAGTAGATAGGGAAATCTATCTATAAAAATTGTACTACTCTACACTTTCCATGGTAATTAAGCACTTATGTTTAATTTTTAGGTTTTTCGAAAAAAAAAAAAAAATTCATAATTCATTTTTCTTAAACATTTTTTTTTTTATCAATCAGGATTAATTTGATAAATGTTTATCTTCATAATAGAATAAATTCATAATCATTTTCGTATATAAAACGTAGGTAAACGAAAAAAAAAAAAAGCATTTTAAGAAATAAAACATTTTTGCAATCTTCTACAAACTAAGGATTTTTAACTAGAAACCCGCTTTTTATTCAAAGAAAATGTTAAATTATATATATATATAAAAAAATAACAATAATTAATTCCATCCCAAACATGCCAATTTCATTTACATTTTATAAAATTTTATAATTTTTCTTCTTATAAATCACTTGTTATTTAGTAATAATTTATATTTTTAAAAGTTTATCCAATTAAATAAAAACTAAATCCAATTAATAAAACTAAGATTAATTAGACAAATAAAACTCGAAATTTTTAATAAAAATTAAATATAAACCTCAAATTCAATTTCATTACAATTTAACATACATCAGGATAGAATAATAAAATCTATATAGAAAGTATAATATAAAATCCAGATAGAATAAATATCGCAAAATATTCCGTACTATAAAAAGATTATGTTTTTTTTTTAGTCTGAAAATTTTATTTCCAATTTCTTTTGTATTGTTTAAAATTCCTATATAACATTTTTTTGTCGTTTTTTTATTCTTAGAACATTTATTTATTCTTTATTCATCATTTCATTTAATAAACAACCTTTTATATTTTTAATGCATCTCTTTTATTTATTTATATTTTTATCTATACATATAATTTTCATGTCTTACTTTTTTATCAAAATTACCCACATACTTATTAGTAAGATTTTATATTTAAGAATTGCAAAATAACAAAACATCCTCCCAACAACTAACGATTCAAAACCCAAACAAGAGCGAAACATAACAAAAACTAAACAATTACAACAGCAATTTCAGATTACATTAATAAATCACAAGCAACGACTTTAACAAATAACAAACAACACATCAAGTCACCATTACCCGTTTAATACTACCGCAATTAATAACGTGCAACATCTAAATCAAAACCCTTACCTCTGGTACGCGAACCGTCAACAGCACGTGTGATATCTTTGAAACTCAACAAGTAGCATTCCCTGCTTGAGAAGCACTTCCCAGGAACAGCAGCACCGGCTGCTCAGAGCATTGCACTGAACTGGAACACAACAAGCAACGCCAGCGACAGTTAGGGGGAAAGTGAACTAGCAACGCAATTTCATTGTCAAATGATCCTGGATGCTTACTAAAACGAACGCGTTTTCGGAGGGAAGTGGCCGCTTGCTTGCTGGATGTGAACTTTGAAAAATTTATTTCTGTGTAGTACTATTTGCCAACTTTCCCTAGAGGTGGGGTTGGTTTGATGGTTGAATAAATTGACAATAGAGGATGATTGTGAGAGTTCAACTTCTATTTTTTTTTCCTCTTGCGGTTGAAACCAAAGTGACTTCGAAATATCCGTTTTTGTGAAATTGGAAAGCTTTTAATTGCGCTTCAGGTCATGTTTCTTGTTTTTGTTCGGGAAAGGTTTGTTAATCAGTGTGTGAACGGGGTATAGGGACAAAGGTTTATAATTATCAATTTGCATATCATTACTTAATAATAATTTTGGTAGTAATGCTATAAATTTTAATAATTTTGGCATTAATGCTATAAATTTTAAATAATAATTTTGGCATTAATATAAATTTTAATACTTGAATAATAATTTCGGCATTAATACTATGAATTTTTAATAATAATTTTGGCATTAATATAAATTTTAATACTTGAATAATAATTTCAGCATTAATACTATCAATTTAAATTAATATATATAATACTATAAATGAATACTATAAATTTGAATAATAATTTTTGACATTAATACTAATTTAGATTAATACAATAAATTATTACTATAAATTTTAAAATTTTGACATTAATACTAATTTAAATTAATACATATAATATAATAAATTATTACTAAAAATATTAATAATTTTAACAAGATTACCATAAATTTTAAAAATAATTTTTGGCATTAATGCTATAAATTTTAATATTAATGTCGGCATTAATACTATAAATTTAAATTCATATATATAATACTATACATTTTAATACTTTATATGTTTTATTAAGTAATAAATATCATGATTCAAGAAATTTGAATTTAAAAAAAAAAAATAAAGGACAATTTTTTGATATTTATTTTATTCAATATTTTTAAGGTCGTTATTTTAACAAATTACAAATCTGATTTTTGTGTTTTTATAAGTTACAAATTATTAAAATTGCGTTTCAATTTCCATTTACATATGAAGTAATAGCCATTAAAAATATGTATCACGCAAAAGGATTTTTATAGATAATTTTAATATGTTTATAGAAGACTTATTTATGTTGGATTTATTTAAAATTTTTATGATATTGCAATAAAAACGAATTTACGATAATAAATGCAAAATTGACATATTTTCTTAAATATATAGACCGAAAACATGAGAATATTTTAGATTGTTCTAAAAATTAATTTCATTTTTATAAAAGGATCGAATAATCTGGTTATTTATAAAAGAAGAAAACATTATCGGAATTATTCTATTTATGTATTTGTGTTTAACTTTTCAATGTCTGAAAGTTTAGGAGAGAAACAAAGGTTTCAATTACAATCGTATTTTCTAGAAGTAAAACCAAACAAATTTATCAGGCACTTTTATTAACTCTATTGATAACTTCAAAATTGAACACACATGTTTCAGTGATTTATCAAAAAATATGACCTCAAGACTTTATTTATCAAATGCTAGAATATTTGTTATTGATATAAAAATTCTAGAACAATTTTTTAAAAAATGTTGTTTGTCTAACCACTATTTATATTTAAATAACACATAAACAAAAATAACAGTTTTACAATCAGTTCTAAACATAAACAAACATGAACTAATTTTGGATTATACTGTACATCCTATAAATGACATTGAGTGGCCTGGCCGTTGGTACCACAGGCTTTAGGTTCGAATCCTGGCGGTGGCATTAAACGCGAAAAATATGAATTTTTAATAAAAATAAAGAGATCTAAAATCGGTTATAAAAATGAGTCAACTTATTAAAATTATAACCTTGTTATATTTTGATGTATGCACGTTTATCGAATTAGTAAAAATCGAGCTTCTATAGTACATGGCGACCTGACGGCCAATTAGCTAGTTCTCTGGTACCACAGGCTTCAGGTTCGAATTCTGGCTGTGTGACATGGATATTTGTTATTGGTTCGTAATCCACGTTAAACTGTAGGTCCCGGCATAATTAGCCTTAGTGTGCACTAAATGACCGTAGAGCTACCGTACTTTAAATGACATCGAAATTTATAACATAGAAAATACTTTCCACTTTCATTTATACATTTGTGTTTAATATAGAAATCATAAATTGTTGGTTAACATTTAATTTACATATTGCTATATTTTTCGGTATTATTTGTTAAAAAAAAAAATATAAGTTCGGCAGAAAACTTATATAGTGACTTCAATTGCAGTACACTTTAGAAAAAGAAAACACAGAAATTATACATTCTTTTTTCAATCCTCGTCGTATTTCAATTTGCCTTAAAAACAGGATAGCCATTTTTTTTTTTATAGATTTTCAAATTTTGATGTAAGATTAAATAATAGAACTTGTATGTAATTTTTGTTTAATCAAACGTAAACATTTAAGTATTATAAAAATATTTTATTCTGCGTTTTCTATTTACTGATATTGGAAGATCAGAACTGTCATAGATGAAGGGTCACTGTCTACGTAATTTTGTAAAATTTTTGCTATATTTATAGCTAAATACATAAAAAAATCATAAGTATAATTGCATTAACATGTATTTGTAAACAATTGTTTCAGTCATGAAAATAAAAAGTTACAATTAAAACCATTTCACTAATGATTTTTGATCTTGTTATTCAAACTAAATATTAAAATCTTTATTAAATTAATGTAATATAGTAAACAAATTTATTTTTTATACATGTTATTTATCTTTTACATATAAATATATATTAGATAATTTTCAGGGTTTTTTTATCTTATGGATAAGTTACAATGAGCATATGCGATTCTTCAATTCTTATAAGACTGTACATTCTTGTTTTAAAATATTTATCTTCAGAAAAATTAGAAGAACAAAATTATCATTCACATACTTCTGATTCAAGAAAATAAATATAATTTAACATAACTTACAATATAAAAATATCTTCTGAAATGATAATAGTAACAACTATACCATGCTCTTTATTTTATTCACTTATAACGATTAACTTCAAACGTTAGGTTAATTATTAACGTTCGCAACGTTATCACAAATGTTAGGTTAATTATGATTAGCGTATAATGTTAATCGTTAACCTAACGTTAGTAGTTATTAATGTTTTTTTCCTTATGGATAACTTACAATGAGCATGTGTGATTCTTCGGTTTTTACAAGACTGTGCATTCTTGTTTTAGAATATTTATCTCCAAAAAAATTAGAAAAACAAAATTATCATTCATATACTTCTGATTCAAGAAAATAAATATAATTCAACATAACAACCAATATAAAATTATCATCTGAAATGATAGTAGTAAACTGCAGTATTATACTCTTTATAAATTTATTTTATTCACATATAACGATTAACGTTAAACGTTAGGCTAATTATTAACGTTAGCAACGTTATTACAAACGTGAGATTAATTATGATTAACGTATAACGTTAGGTTAACGATTGACGTTTTTTTTTTTTTTCTTATGGATAAGTTACAATGAGTATACGATTCTTCGTTTTTTAACAAGGCTGTCTATTCTTGTTTTAGAATATTTACCTCTAGAAAATAAATATAATTCACCATAACAACCAATATAAAATTATCATCTGAAATGATAATAGTAAACTGCAGTATTATACTATTTATAAATTTATTTTATTCACATATAACGATTAACTTTAAATGTTAGGTTAATTATTAACGTCAGCAACGTTATTACAAACGTTGTTAATTATGATTAACGTATAACGTTAGTTTAACGTTTAACGTTTAACGTTTTGTTTCCTTATGGATAAGTTGCAATGAACATAAGCAACCCTTGGGCTTTTACAAGATTGTGCATTCTCGTTTTAGAATATTTATTTCCAGAAAAATTAGAAGAACAAATATAAAAGAACAATATCGTTTAACATAACTTCCTACATAAAATTATCCTCCGAAATCATAAAAGTAGTAGCCAACAATAACATACTCTTTCTAAATTTATTTATTCACATATAACGATTAACGTTAATGCAAGTTAACGATAATTAACTATCACAGCAAGCAATATGTATTGTAATAGTATACTAAACTTTTATCATATTTCCTTAAAATTTAACTTCCTGAGCATTGTTTAGTAAACATCAGGATTCAGTTTTGCATTCAGTTTGCATCAGAATTGTAACTACTACAGAAACCTTGAACTATTTACATAGATATATTTATAATTATTGAACTTATTACTGAACCGACTTCGAGTGCATTTGAATTTGCATTATCAACTTAGGCAGAAATGTCACAATGGTACTTTTTCCCTCAACATTAGTTGACAATAGATTAATTGTATAAGACTATTATATTGAATATACTTTCTGTCTATTGTTTGAACAATTGATTCAGGTTGATATTCCACATATCTTAAGGCGTTTCCATTTACCATATTTTTGAATGAAAAAGAAAAGGAACCATGCAAGTTCTTTGTTCAATGAAGCTTAGCCATTCAAATTATGTATAAAAAAAAACAACAGCAATCGTCGGTAGCATTGTTGCAGGTAAAAATTACCCGAGTAAGTGACTTGGTCACCTGCCGTCCTTCCGCTTGAAGATTCCATGCGTTTTGCATGTATCAAAATGAAGATAGTTATGCATTGTTAGCCAGATGTGTATTGTTAAGCATGGTTACGTTTAGGAGCAGTCAGTTGGCTAAAACTCGATGGGAAAGATAGCGAACTATTTTGACCTGACTGAAAACATAATGATAGATATTACTCTGGGAAATAAAAGTGTCATTCATACGAACAATTGAAAATTATTTTTCAGCACACGCTTTTGAAGAATTTATACTTTCGACAGATAGAGGGATAATATGCACGATTTGAAATAAATCGTATTGTAGGTTTCTAAAGATATTAAAAAATGTTTTTATTTCGTGTAATTTATTTTATGTATTTGTTTAAAATAGAGGTAGGAAAATTGTCTTTTATAGAGTGTTTGGCTTTCCTAACTAAAATAATTTGGTTTGAAAGATGAGAAAGAACCAAAGGCTTGCACTTTATTCCATGGATGAAAACGATGAATTGGGCCTAAATGGCTGAGCACTCTGGCGCTTGGTTCCATAGGTTTCGAGTTCGAATGTTTGCAGTGGTGGCGGTGCCATGAATGTTTGTAGTGGTTCGGAATCCACATTAAGCCGTAGGTCCCGGTCTCATATGACTTAGTGATATATGATATGATATGGTCATATCATATAACACCTTTAATAAGATAGACTAATAATAAGATAAGACTAATATGACTAGATATGAGTAGATAAGATATAGATAAGATATAGATAAGATATATGACTAGATATGACTAAAAAATTTTCATAATGACTAGATAAGACTAATATGAAGATATGGTCTCCCATATCTTCATATGATATGGTCTCCGACAGACTTAGACTACCTACGGGTGCTCCCTCACAACAGAAGCTGACCCCTTGCCTTGGTGTAGATATCTATCAAGTGGCATAAGAAACAACAGCATGATAAATTTATAAGTTGTCAAGTTCTTCATAAGGCTTAGGAATTGTTTTGGTTTGTCGGTCTACAGACAGTTTTTGCACACTTTTTTTGGATAATTAGACTACAGTTTAATGTGGATTTCGAACCACTAACAAACATCATGTCACCACCAGGATTCGAATCTGAAGCCTGTAGTACCAAAAGTAGGCAATTGGCGATCAGAACGCCTACGATATTTAACGATAATAATCTCCGATACTAATCATCAAAAAATATTCCATTTTAATCATATGCATTTGAAAATCATTTATTACAATATGTATTTGTAAACAAACATTTTTAAGCATATTTGACTAATCATTTCTAAATTGGTATCTACAAGAATCGAACTAAAACTATACCATTGTTAAATTAATGTAATAACATTCATAAAGTCCTATTTTTACTTTTCATGATATTGTATTGTTTATTTTTATTATATACAGATAAATGAAATAAATATATAGTTAATTATCGAAAGTTTTTTTTTTACGCCGCCCGCAGTTAAGTTAAATTGAGTTAATACAGTCATCCCAAGTCTGTGTATCCTTGAATTAAATGAAAAGAAAACATTTTCTACTTCTTTTAAAGTACACCAAAGAAATAAGAGAAAGACAAAACAACTGCGGACGAAAAAACTAGAAAAGCAATATACGGGATCTCTTTGTCAAAGTAAACAGCATTTTTATTTGTGTACCAAAGTCTCCTGTTCAGAGATTATCGATAGAGACCGAGGGATTTACTCGCTCCTGTCAGGGAAAAGGACTGTTTGCTCAAGATATGGCATTGGGGAAAAAGTAACCAAATCTTTTTTTTTTTTCTGTTCGCAAAGAATGTTTGTATTAACAGAAACATAATAATATCAAAATAGCCCATTATTGTTCTAAAATATTATTCTTTGAAACATTTCTAAGTTATTATGATAGTTCATTTTTTTTTTCTTTCAAGTAAAGCATAAAAGTTCGATCAGTGGAGTGTTATAATCATTATTTTTCATAAAACAAGAAGATTCGATGATAATTGTGATAAAGAGTCTCGCATCGACTCGGACTGCTGTTTGGATTTTCTAGCATAAGGTACGTAAATGCACTGCAGTTTTTACTTGAAAATTCTTCTGGAATGCATTTATCACACAGAGATTAACATCACATCACAGTGGTAGTCAGCTAATGTAACTCATTTATATATATGAAATTACTACTTCATAGAGATTAGCACCATATCACAGCGGCGATCAGTTAGTAATTTCACATATATAAGCGAGTTTCACAAGCCAAGTACCGAAAAATAAATATTCCAGTATTGGAAGTAAAAATTTTAGTTGCAACAAATTAATTTGTATTCCTTTACCATATATATATGTCTAATATTAGCATTTAAATTTGATCAATCACTAAAAATAAGCTTTCTGGAAAATCTATAATAATGAAGTAAACTAACTAACTCCCTGCCACTATAGCCCATGGTGGACCAAGGCTATCTGTCTATAGGCAGATTTCGAGACAGGAGGCGGTTTCTTTTTACTGGGTAAGATTCTCAGCCCTACGCCCAACAGTCATGTTATACCGGGACCTTCGGTTTAGAGTTGATTCCGAACCACTACAATACATCCATGACACCGCTCGGACTCGATCTCGAAAACCTGTGACATCGACCACCAGAGCGCTAGTCGCTTGGTCATCAAACCCCAATGAGGTAAACGTATAAGAAAAAGTAATTATTTGTTAAGTTAAATGATTACTTTTTAATGAATAAATACATAATATACAGCAGGTCATAAAATTATTCTCGAATTATCTCCATTTCTGCAAGGCATATCCCAAAATGATTGTAACAAGATTTAAGTTATTTATAAGTTATGAAAAATAATCTTACGTACAAATTATTTATAATAAATATTTTAATAATATTTAAGTTATTTAAGGTATTAATTATTTTAAATTTAAATATTTGCTCATAAAATTTAATATAACTCTAGCAAAATGCACTTAATGCCATTTTTTAAAAATATGTACAATAATTTGTTTTCAAATATTTAAAAAAATTCTTGAACTAAGATTTCTATAACGCTGAACATATATGGATACTCATTTTTTTGAAGTGAGTATTAAATAAATAGAGCAGTTAACACTTACAAATCTACTTTTATTTTACTGAATAGAATTGTTTTAAATGGCCAAAAATTTATTCACCCTACTTTTAATGAATATAAATTTCAAAGAGAAAAAAAAATAAAAATTTAACTAGTAGTTTTTAAAGTAATTTTTTTAATAAAATATTTACTTTATTGAAACTTAAATGCTGAGGTCAGCAGTGTTGAAATCCTTTATATTTTTAAACAATGTAAAGAATATAGAATAGCGAAGACCTGCTTTATAAACAAACAATAGAATACGAAAAATACTTGCGTAGTATTTGAAAAGAAATTTAAATGGTATTTTGGTATAGATATGTTGTAGATATTTTATATGTATAAAAAGTTTTGTCTATCAAAAGCACAAAAGTAAGTTAAACAAAATAAAACTAGTAAATAAATATATTAACTCCTTAGCTCTTTCCAATAAATAACTAAAAAGTTAAATGCTAACTATAAAATTTTCTTAACGAGTTCATTTTTATAAAAAAATTAGAATATATAAATGTAGAAAAAATATATGAATGTCATTTCTTTCTGTCATTATCTTTTCTTTAAAATATGATATTTAGTTACCTAATTTTAAAACATCTTAGATTCAGACATTGGAAAACTAAAATGTTTCTAAAGTATTTTTTGATATTAAAACTATAATAATTGACTGTTTAGTGAATGATTAATTTAACAACAAATGTAAACCTTCCGTCAATTTTGGTGTGGTCTAGTTTGTCTCTACGGTCCTTTGTGCAAACTTTAGGCTAATTAGACCAGGACCTAACAGTTTTTAACTTGGATTCCAAATCACTAACCAACACCCATGCCAACGTCAAGATACGAACCTGAAACATGTGGTACCAAAGACCAGACGCCAATTTTGTATAATTAATCTGATTTTGGATTCCAGTAATAAAGAAACACTCACCCAACTATTAAACAATCACAAACAAGTATTTTTTATACAATAATTATAACATAAAGCTATTTTTAATTTAAATTAACTGAATTTATTATTTATTTCATATGTTTTTACAAAATTAAGGCTGAATATTCATTACATCATATATGCTAACAAATATAATTTTCTTTCATTTCTTGTACCATTATCACTTGTACCATTGAACTAAGCGTAAGATTATATATTCTTTTTTAAAAATTATTTCAAATTTTATAAAAATTGATTAAAAAACACGAGTTTAGATATAAACAGAAGACGATTAATTATTGAGATTCAACCTTGTAAAGAATTATTTCATTTTTTTAGATTGTGTTTAATAATTCCCTCATATCCCGCAAGATATCATTTTGCATTTCTGGGAATAATATAAAGGAGGGGAAAAACCACCCCTGTATTAATTTCGAGTTTCTTTACCATTTCATTAGCAGCGGAAATAGTTCCGAGAAAACGGTATGGCCACATCCGCCATTTAAACGTGGGCGGTGTACTACTTTACAGAATGACACCATTTACTACAGAAGTGTGATAGAATTTTTTTCTTCCATTGATAAGATACTAATATGCTTCTTATTGAAATGTGATTACATGCGAAGATTTTGAAAATTAATTTTGCATATATTTCTTACATAGCAACTGATATGAAAAAGTAAGGTAATTTTCTCAATGTGGGAGTTTTTGTGCTATTTGCAAATGGTCATGAACTTATTAATGCTATTGAGCTCTTATTGACGGATATTGAAGATTGTAGTGTAACTGTAACTGTAGTTGTAACTGGGTGTGGTTGGGTTGAGATACTTGAGGTACAGGTTGGAGAACATATAGCTTTATTTACACAAGCACAAACAGCATCCCGCATGCAATTAGAAACAAAAAATTAAAACAATATGTAACACATTTAAAGACATAATTAAAGATTCTGGAAGGATTCCACTTCTAGGCCATAAACCTGATACTCAGGTGCGCGTAGGGTGCACGAAATATATTTCCTCTGCGGATGAGAGTCTGTAGGCCACCTAATACACGGGGTTGTGCTAATTATATTTCTTCTCGGGGTGAGAGAGACTGTAAACTAAACATTTCAACAGAAGCCCAAGGTTGCGCTGTAGTTCCCTCGGGTGAGAGTTTCGAGGCATACTAACCATTTCTCCTGGACGCCCCAGGGGGCGTTCTTGCCAGTGTATAGGAGGAAGCACGGTTAAAAAATAGTATTGTCTTCCGAGCAAATTTTGATTTATACCCTGAGAACTTTGCTGTACTACACCAACAAGATAGAAACGTCTTTTGGAAAGATATAAGATGCCTAGTCTCGCATTTGCGTACTGATATGTGAGAAAAACCAGAAAAATTCTAATTTAAGAAATCAGATATTAATATGAGATTTTGCCCCATACTATACACAGGATCACCTTGGTTAAAATTTCAAAACAAGGCCCACTGTTAACTTACGTCAACAGAGGAAATTAAACCTTTTTCTTGTGTCTTATTATCGATTCGATGTCAGAATTGAGGAAAATGTGAGGTTAATGAGATGAAAAGTGAGGATGAGTTAAGTAAGGCAATAAATTCATGGATTGAATTAATACATTGAGTGACTGATAATTGAAATTATAAATTGAATTATAGATTGCCAGAATTGAGGAAAAATGAGGTTAAGTTAAAAAAATAAATTTATAGATTGAATTAATTAATAATTGAATAAATGCATTGAAATAGTAATTAATAATTGAATAAATGCGTTGGTATAATTAATAATTAAATAAATGCATTGGAATAATTAATAATTGAATTCATGCATTTAAATAATAAATAATTAAATTCATACATTGAAATAGTTAATAATTGAATCATACATTTAAAAATAATAATTGAACACACACATTAAAATAATTAATAACTGAATTCATACTTTGAATTAATTCATGCGTGAATTCATGCGTCATACAAGAATATAATTTAAATTTATTTTTTGAATGAATAATTAAAACGAACGTATTGCTTTTTATGTTTTAGAATTCAATACTTTATAGCAAGAGGAATTATTTATTATTTAGAAGATGAATTCGAAAGGGAAAAAAAGTCCATATATGACTCAATCAATTTTACAGTAAAGTGTCAGTGATAAACCTATATTTACTTCAAAACAGAGTTAAAATTTACTATGTAACCAGACAAAATTTAATTACACTGTAAAGCTTTCAATTATTTGAAATATAAAATCTTAAATTTGATCCAGTGATTCAAAAACATGAATTCAAATGATGATTCAGATTATTCGAATGATTAAAATACACGAATTCATGTATTGATAAAATAAAATAAGATAACTGAAATAAAATTAGATTGAATAGATGAATTCACGATTGATGAATAAATGGTTAAAATACATTTTTTTCTCACATTTCAAAAATTTTAAAATATTCATTTTCAAAATCATAAAAAATTGTATTAATGAAACATTTTTAAATTAAAAAAACAATAACGTACCTTAAAAAATATGAGTAAATAAATTCATTTTTTTCTATAAACGTCAAAAATGATACGAAACAAAAAACTAACATTAAAAAGTCAAATAAATCAACCTTGAATCCAGTTTAAAATTCAACTTTATCCTTTAAAGAAATGATAAATGTTTTATTGACATATATGGAGTCGCATTACAAAGAAGGTGCTTAACAAATCTTACTCGCCAGAGATAGAACCGAATTTAAATAAATAATTTATGGCGCTACCCAAACAAAAAATTGGCACCATTTTTTAAAAGAGTGGAATGGGAAAAAAAGTGTTATTTTGGACACTTTGAAATGCAATGAATCAATGGGCGAAAACAACTTCCAATAATTCACGGGCGAGTTCTTCTGCGGGCATCGCAGGAGAATAATAGGGGAGTCGGTGTCACCGACATCTGTTCTAGCACCCATTATAAATCAGTGGAAGAATTAATTGACAGGTTTCTGTGGTGGGGAAAAAAGAAAGATTTGCCGTGATTTATGTCCCCATCTGTCACCTGGTGGGTAAAAGGAATTTTTAGAGCGATTTCGTGTGTACTTTGCTTTGATAGTATTGAGACATGTTAAAATAAATGAAATAAATTTGATTTATTTAATTATACTTTTAAATCATGAATTAAACAGTTCTTAAAAAGATAAACAGCATTTGCTCATGTTATTTGTTCATGTTCATGTAAGTTGAACCACAATTACTTTTTTTAATTGAGTAGATTCAAGCATTTTTTTTATTAAATATAATTATTTTTAAAAATGTGTGGTTTAGAAATTTTTTTTTAATATATGAATTTTAAAAAAAAATTTCAATGAATATGAATTTTATATTAATTTTATATGAATTTTATTTTAAATTAATTTTATTTTAATACGAATTTTATTTTTAATATGAATTTTATAAGAATTTTAAAAACAACAAATGCTTGTTGTCTCTTGGAAAATCATTATGAAGATCGTCCTCTATTTAATTGATAGCATTTTTAACGTAATAAAAAGAATTATTATAGGATTTTAAAATTTCATTATTTAATGTTTTTTTTTAAATTTTATTAAATTTACTCATTTAGCAATACCCAGAGGGCACGTATAGCTTGAAGATATGCTACTGGCGCAAGTAACACTTGGTAGACAGCAACATGTAGATCAAGTCCCAGAACCCATGTGATCTCATGGAAGGAGGGAAAGATTAGGTGGAGTAGATGATGATAGAGTTGAGATTCATAGTTACATTAAATTTACTATAATAATTCAATAGGTAATTGTTTTCAAAGTTTAACTATATTGTGGTATCTTGATAATATCATCGTATCCACAAAAAAAAAAAAGTTATTTTTATAAAGTGCTACAATTTATTGTTATTATTTTCTATAAATAAAATTGGAATAGAAAAACGCAAATTTAAAACATAATTTTTAAACAAAATATAATTTTTCTTTCAAAATAATCAACAAAACGCAATTTCTCTAAAAATACAAACACGGCTTTCAAAATATGAACTAAAATAATCAGCTTTCACTATGTGAAGATTGAACACGCTTTCAAACTGTCCCTGAAGGTGTCTTTGAAATGAGGCATTTGGTCTTCAGCCGCACGATATCCAAGAACCTCGAAGGAGTTTGCCGCATTGAATCAAGCTAAAGTGAATTAAATTCGCTCAAAATGATTCAGTTTAAAGGAATTATTACGATAATTATTACTTTCTCTTTAAAACAATCGTCAGTTCTGCTTCATTTGAGAAATGTTAATGGTTGTTGTAATTTTCCTCGTAACATTAGAGTACGAATGAAAATGAAAATTCTCTTCGCAACGAAATTGATGGAAATTGAAGAACAGTTAAAGTAATTTTGTAGACTAATTTCCATAATGTTTACAATGCGAGGTATTTGACCGTTAAATAATATTCATTAGTTGAGAAAGGAAAACAGAAAACTGAGTCTGAGCAAATGAAACCACACACAAACATTCGATTCTATGAAGGAAAAAAAAAAACATTGTTTTTGAAGATATAATATAACATTTATTTTTAGATATACAAAAATAAAAGTTAGTTTAAATATTTAATATTTGTCTTTTATATTAATAGCTTTTGTCTTGACATTCAAAAATAAATATTTTTGAAATTATTTCATCTGCATTGCTATCCATTGGATAATGAGATGAAATAACACTTGATGAGACTCAAAAGGTTATTAGTTTTTTTTTTATTTAAGATTAAAAAAAAATAACAGCCCGAATCGTGGTTCAGTGGTAACGTGCGCCGTTGGTGAGCATTAGGGTTAAGGTTCAATTCAGTGGTAGCATTTTTCTAGACACTGTTTCAGAAAAGAGGAGACTCTATGGCGTTTGGGATGTTCAGCATCTTACCTCGTGGGTCAGACTACCTGATGAGAGGTTTCCGGGTTTTCTCCCATATGATGCGCTAATTATTGGGGCAGGAACTAATGCAGTTTATATAGGGATATTATGGGAACTAATGCACGGTAGTTCTTCCTAAATGTCCTTCCGGAAGGCACTGCCTTCCTTCTTCTTCAGGCGTCATGGAGCTAAACCAGACTTTTATCTACGGGTGCTCCATCACAACAAAAGTTCCCCTACTTTCCCTACTTCCATGAGACCTGCTTGGGCCTTTGGTACCATACGCTTCAGGTTCGAATCTTGGCGGTGGCATAGATGTTTGTTAGTGGTTCGAAATCTTCACTAAATTGAAAGTTCCCTGTCTAATTAGCCTAAAGTGCGCACAAAATGACCGTAGAGCAAACCAAATCAAAGACCACTCCCTTGGTCTTAACTGGGTTCAGACTCATTTTTCCCTTGCCTATTTCAAAATTTTTTTTTAAATTCTTAAATGCATTTCAATAAAATGTAAAACATTTTTTTGTTATATGTTTTTTAAAAAAAAAAAAATTCTTCCATGTATTTTTTTAAAAAGTCTTGTATATATATTGAAAATTTTTTTAAAAATTTTGATATTATGGTTACTTATTATTTTATTTATGTTATTAATTTATTGTTTTCATGAAATTTTAATGAATTGATTTAAATAAACTGTGGTAACAAAGAAAATAATCTGCAACACGGATAACTTAAATTGAAAGCAATAGAATATATATATTTTTATCACTAGTTTTAGTTTCATTAAAACTTTTAACATATTATAAAAAGGCCTGTTTGTTCAAAATGAAAGATAAATTATAATTAGTCATTAAACTAACTAAAAGAGCTTCAAGAAAAAGAATGATACTGTCTGAAATCTTTTTGTATTACGAAACAGTTTAAAGATGAATAAACCTTTCTTTAACTATTTCATAAACTATAAATTGATATTTAATTTAACAAATAGTTATTATATAAATTAAAAAAAAAAACAACAACAACAAGAAGCTAAAATTTCAACGATAAGTATACACTCGTATCAAAACAAAGATGTTTGTTAAAATTTTTGGTAAGAAACATTTCTTAGAATGCATTTATTTCACGTTAAAAATTTTTTTTGACATTTATTCTTTGAAAGGGAATGTGGGTTAGGATGCCATTTTACATAATAAAAGGATGTCCTGTGACATATTTTTAAAAAAAAGATTTTTTTAAAGGTATTTTTTTATAAAAAAAATGTCTACATACCAATTCATCAAGGATACGTACTTAGATCCTAAATTAAGAATGCATTGATTCTTCACATCGGTGGGCCAGAAACAATTTAGTGAACAGCGCATAGCGTTTCCGAATTAAGGAAATCGGGTTCGAAACTCCACAATCAAGGTCGAGCCAAAAACTTCCGTGCCTGTGCCAGAGATGTTCACGCTGAACTTGTGGTCTGGAAATGATGACCGACTTTTATCTGTCTCAAGGACGAAAGGGGCTGCGAATATCTCAGTTGCCTTTTATGAAGGAGGCAACGGGCGTACCGGTTATGGAGTTCCAAGGTGGCTTTAAGAGCCACAATACCTCCACATCTTAATTTAATTTAAACATTAGCACAAAATGGGGTTGCTTAAAATTAATGTTGCCTTTTATGAAGTATTCGTTCGAAGTTGTAAGTGTAGGGTATGTCTCAAATCGTAAATTTTGAGTAAAACTGAATTAGTAACATATTTAGTGGCGTGTTCCCAGTTATCATGTCCAAATGCCTAGCATTTGTTTACAAAATTTTTAATGTGAAATATTTCAAGGATTCCAAATATTAACAAATCCATCAGTGACTAAATGGTAACACAGCAAGTAGCATGCAGGAGGGCTGAGTTTCGAATCCTTTTGGAGCATTCCTTGTAGTCATTGCTTTCAGAGACGGGGAGACTTGATTCCAATGAAGACAACGTATGTTAAGTGCCCCGGTATTCCTATCTAATATGTGTACTCTACCATACTACACGCAAATACAGAGCAGTTACTCCTGAAATTCTCCTCATATAGCCCGTCTGTTCGAGGCTCACATAAATAGAGCACTTGTGACGATTGAGTAAAGTGCCTCACATAGGTAGTCATATTACCTGATGAGAATTCTCTCATATGACACGCTAATACAGGACAGTTATTCCTAAAGTTCTAACCATATGGTCCGTCTGTGAGCTATTTGTGACATTCATAAATAGAGCACAAAGTCCACTGATTACGACAACATGTGTTGCACTTTACATTTGTAACGATCAAGACCATTTGTGTAAAGTGTCTCGCATAGGTAATCAGATTCTCTGGTGGGAATTTCTCTCATACGTTTCGCAAATACAGGGCAGTTTCTTCTGAAAAGTTCTTCCAAGCTCTCCCACGTGGTCCGTCTGTGAATTATGCTTGGAGGGTACACGGACTCCACAGACGAGTATTAAAAATATATTAACAAAACATACAGTGCTTTTATTGAATTTTCATAAAAATCATTTTTAGAAATTTTATTAATTAAAAAATAGTAATTAATAAAAATAATTTCAACAAATAATTGATAATACTTATTGATTTTAATAAATGAGTATTTTTCTCAAAGGAATGGAGGGAGAAAATTTACAGTTAACTTTGCCAAAAGACAAATAAAAAATTCAAACAGAAGAATCAAATATTTATCATTTACAAAATTCAATTTTCTCTTTGATTTTGATTGACAAACGAAATTTATTTGATAAATTAATCTAATTATTTCAAATGTTATGACAACTCTGTTAGTAAGGTTGCAAGATTTCTGATTTCGTTTAAAGAAAATGACATGTAAGAATTTCCTTGAATTATCTATTCAATTACTTATTTGATAAACCAACGCATTTATTAGTAAATTAATTAAATTATGACATTGAATCCGACATTCTATTTTTAATTAATTTAATATTTTAATTTTTGTTTCAAATTTTAATTATTCTTATTTCGAATAATCTTGTATACATTTTTTATTTAATTACTTAAGGAAAGGATTGTCATTTGTCAGTGGCAAAATTAAACTTAATTTGAGATCGTATTTTTTTTTTTTTATTTATTGCGCTGTTAAATTAGATTAAAAATTAAGTTTTACTTTCAAAATATATTTTTACGCAAGTTTCTAAAAAAAGTGAGTGTCTAAAATAAAAAAATGGGGAAAAAAATTAAAAATCTTAAAATAAAATAAATTAATATATATTATATTATCGTGTAATATTAATATTATATTATTATTAATATTACACGAAATATAAAAAAACAACTTATCTGTAATAATAAAATTATGCGTTTTTTTTTTTAACCAACCTAAATAACTTCTCAAAATAACTTAATATGAAATCCATTTATGATAAGATTAAACTGGATTGTACAAGAAACAAAATCTCAACTGTTAAAATTCTTTTAATCTATAGTGTTTCTTATTGAATCAGTTATTATTCTAGCTTATGCAATTTAAAAGAACTAAATGAACTTTGTGAGTAATTATTATTAAAATTAAACTTAAGAATTAATAAATATAACTTTTTTCATTAAATCTTACATTAATTTTTCATTTAATTAATTACGGAAAGGATTGCCATTTGAAGGTGGCAAAATTAAATTTAACCTGAAATCAAATTTTTTTATTTATTGCGTTGTTAAATTGGATTAAAAATTAAGCTTTCTTTTGAAATATATTTTTTATGCAAGTTTCTAAAAAGTGAGTGTTTGTAACAAGTGAATTTAAAAAAAGTAAAGAAAAGGAAAAATTATAAAATAATTATTAATATTGCACGTAATAAAAAAACTTATCTGCAAGAATAAAAGCATATGTTTTTTTAAAACATAAATAACTTTTGAAATAACTTATATCCATTTATGATAAGATTAAACTGGATTGTACGAAAAACAAAATCTTTTTTTCGCTCTAATGCAACTGACAAACACTTAGACAATTGTCTTCGACACCTTAAGGCAAGTGATGCCCCGACGTTACTCAGTTAGCACTACCCAAGAGGTGTTTGTAGCTTGAAGATATGCTACGGACGCGGAGTAACAATACCTCCGTAACGTTCTACGATCCTGTTAGACCGGGACCTATGGCTTAAAGTGGATTCCAAACATCCATGGCACCACCGGGACTCGAATCCGAAACGTGTGTGGTACCGAGCGCCAGAGCGCTAGCCACTCGACCATTCAGGCCCAAGAAAAACAAAATCTAAATTTTAAAAATTCTTTTAATTTATAGTATTTCTTATTGAATCAATTATTATTCTAGCTTATGCAACTTAAAAGCACCAAATGAACTTTGTAAGTATTATTAAAACTACTAACTTAAGTATTAATAAATATAATCTTTCATTTATTAAATTTTATATTCATTTTTATTTAATTAATTATGGAAAGGACTGTTCTTTGACAGTGACAAAATGAAACTTAATTTGAAATTGTACTTTTTATTTATTAAGTTGTTAAATGGGATTAAAAATTCAGTTTTAATTAATTAATGCATGTTTCTAAAAAGAGTGGGTGTCTAAAAAGAGGTAAACTAAAATAATAAATAAATAAATAAATAATAAAAAAATAAAAAATCACAAAATAAATGATATATTATAATTAATATTGCACGAGATAAAAAAAAAAAAACGTATCTCTAATAATAAAATTATGAATTTTTTTAATTCACATAAATAACTTTTGAAATAACATTTTATGAATCCATTTATAATAAGATTAAAATGGATTATACGAAAAAAAAAATCTCAATTGTTAAAATTCCTTTAATTTATAGTGAATATAATTATTATATATTTTTTTATTGAATCAGTTAGCTTATGCAATTTAAAAAAAAGTGAACTTTTTTGGTTTGGTTTGCCGCCTACGATCATTTTGCTCATACTTTGGGCTAATTAGACCGAGACCTACAGTTTGACGTGGATTCAGAACCTCTAACAAACATCCATGTCCCATCAGGATTCCTACCTGAAACCTGTGGTACTGCGGCAGAGCCCATTGGTTATCAGGCTGCTAAAGGAACTTTGTGAGTAATTATTATTAACATTAACTTAATGGTTAATAAATATATTTTTAGAATTTTATAGATAAATAAAATTTAAATATCTTTGTTTCGTTTCAGTAACAATAATCCTACTCATAATAACTTTTTTTTTCAAATGTCGTCTATGCTCCATGAATTTATCATATTTTCCCATAACATCTTTTAACTTTTTCCAATTTTTCGAAATATTTCAAATAACATCCTACTTAGAAAATCACCACATAATCACAGTATTCCATCATACTCTTTTAAACTTATTTACATAGCCAGTCATCTACAGAAAATGACGATGCAGAAAAATTACAGATGTCGGAACTCATTGCGATAAAGACATCAAACAGCTGAATTAAATATTTTAATACATGAAAATTTCATCAGGGATGCATGTAATGGCGAAGGGAAGTTATGTATTATCATTTACTGCCTATGGCTACAAAAAAGTGAACCAAAAAAGTGTTGACAAAAAAGAAGAAAGGGGGTCTTTTTCTGGTCGTCTGCTCGTCCACGTGGTGATGAGAGGGATAGCCAGGGGGTGCCGGAAGGGTAGCCGGTCGGAAGGGATTGGAGACAGATAGCACTTTCCGGATCGGTCACTTCTGCAGAGATCAGGTATTTAGAGAGTTTCAGGGGTGCTGGACCAATTGAGAAAGGGAAAAATTATAGATAAGGTCAGACTCCAACATCTGCAGGAAATATACATATATTATGTATTTAACAAGCAACGCAGGAAATATACATATATTATGTATATTTCCTGCGTTGTTTGTTAAAATGCAATCGTCAAATTACTTCGTATAAGCTTCAGAAAAATAAATCAGAATATTTTAAGTACTCAGAATAAAAGAAGAGAATGTATTCAAAATATGTAAAAATACTCAGAATATACGAAGATCATGACTCAAAATAGGATGTATGCGTTTATTACTTGAGAGGTTGTATTTATGTATATGAGGTATGTATGTATTACTAAAAAGAGGATGTATTAAAATATATAAAATACTCAGAATAAACAAAAAGAGGATGTACTATATAATATACTACATAAGTATATGCACTATATACGTACATATATATGGATTATATAGTACCTAAGTATTATATAAGTACTCCAGAAAAAACAACGAGAATTACTCAAAATATAAAAGAGAATGTACTCGGAATCTGCTGAGTACCAGAGTAAACAAAGGGAATGTATTCAAAATATGTAAAGTAAGCAGAATATCGGAAGATAATTACTCAAAATAAAAAAAAAAAAAGGATGTACTTAGAATAGTAAAAAAAGCTCGTACTCAGTGTAAAACTGTACTATTAAAAAGAATATAAACTCAGGGACACAAATAGAATATACAAGAATGTACTTAGAATAGTCAAAATGTACTCTGAAACACACAAGAGAATGCATACAGAGTAAATAAAGATGAGATATAGACAAAAATAGATATAGATATGGGATAATGAAGAAAATACAAAGATAATGTAAAGGTACAAAAGAAAAATCCATAGCAACCAGTGCCCGACTCATAGCCCAGCGATAAATGTACAAAGAGGTGAAAGATCTAATCATATATAGTAATCAAATATCCAATCATATCAACATTTAATCGCATATAAAAATATCTTATCATATATAATATATATAATATCACATATTTCTAGCGTGCATCATAGCCAGCGCTTTTTCAGAAACAAGAAAATTCGGTTGAAGTAGTGAAGGAAGTAGGAGCTTCTCGGACTGACAGTGGTGAGAGTTATCTGAGTTTTCTGCTATACGACACATAATAACACAATTTTCAAACATGTAGTTACGCCTACAATGAAAATGATGAACTTTGATTCTTAGATCAAGGCCCACATATATTACGTAGAACTAGTTCTTGATGGTAAACAAGCAATATAAAAAAAAAAATATAAAGTCAATTCCTACTTTTTTTCCACTATATTACAGAAAGTCCTTTATAAATATATTTTCATTCATTTTTTAAGTTTATCTGGCGCCATCTATTGGTAGATATATGCAACTTAAATCTAAAAAAACTAAAATTAATGAATTAAATTTAATTACTGAATTAATATTTGAAAAACTGTATTAACATCCAAGTGTCATCCACTGCAAGTTAAAAAAATGTATTTGAGCTTGAGTGGATGAATAAAAAAGTATTTTATGAACGATTGAGAATTTGAACAAGATATATATAAGGGAGAGTGTGAGGCTAATAGAAGGAATTCGAAAAAAAGAGAATAAATCTGAATTAGTATCTGTTACTTAAACTTTGGGTGTAAAACAATATATTTCGTAATTACTTTTTCTACATTTTGTTCAATGAAAATTATTTAATATAAAATATCTTTGCTATAATTAATGTTATTTTGGATGACAATAAAGAAACCCTTATAAACTGATGCTGCAGGAAGATCTCAAATATATTAAAAACTAGTGATAATGGAGCTGATAAGTATGCAGAGAAGCAATACGTAA
>BPLR01017026.1:0-16272 GCA_021605095.1 Caerostris extrusa | reverse complement strand
CCCATTATTCTTACTGGAATAGTATAGTTTCCTGCTACAGTTATGCAACATAAACCCATATCAGAAGGAATTCATATTCAGAATAAATATAACATAATATCATATCAGAATGAATATAACTTATGCATTCATAGTTGAAAAAGACAATTTATGAGTCCCTTTTTAATTGGTTCAACTCCTCTAGTAATCTGTTTTCAAACTTTTAGTAGGTGGAAAGTAAATTGCTTTTATCCTCCTAAAAGCATTCCAGATTTCTATAAATTTTAAGTTTAGAGATCTGATTGATTAATCAATTATCCTTACTTCCCAGAAATATGCCCTATGTAAATATGCATTGTCATCCATTAAAATGAAAGTTAGTCCAACTGCATGCCTAAAAGATTTCATCCTTATGTTTGACAGTAATCACAAAGACATAGAGGTCTGTGCATCTAACTTGCTTAGTTCTTTGCTCAGACCATCAAATTCTAACTGCCATAATGGTTTTGTTCCTGTGTGCAGAAAGTCTTCTGCAAAATAGACCTTTTACATATAACTTTCTGAAAACAATAATCCTTGAAATGTGTTCTTGTGCTCGCATAAATATCATTATAGAATTGATAAATTATTTCATTCTTTTATGTAACTATATAGACAAATATCAATTTTCATTGGCAATCATGTTGACTGAATGACTCAGGCTTCCTCTTTACAAAATCATTATCCTTAAGCAGTTTCTAATATTTATACACTACGCTGGGCATTTATATTTAAATTTAACAATCTGGACTTGAGACTGTCTTTCCAATTTTCTCATGAATCATTGCCTCATTCCTTCACTCAAATGTGGTGGGTTTCTCATTTCAATTGTTTACTTTTCAATATCTGTCTCAAAAAAATATGTTGCAAAAAATAAACACCGAAATTCAGGTATGAATGAAGCATAGATGCCAGGATTAGGTTTGTTCCTCAAAATGCAATGTCCTTTTGCATATATATACTTTTGTATTTACATTAGCATTTAGTTTTTTACTTTTTTTTTGCAATATTTTTCTAGACGTCTTTCATTTTCTTTTCAAAATATGCAAATTCTTTTTCACTTTGAACACCAGTACATTTGCTTAACTTTTATGTTGAAATGGTGCAATTATTTTAACATTATGATCATCAGTGTTTATAAAATAAAACAACTCATTAATTTTATAAATATTATTTCTGAAACTGTAATTTTTAATTTTGTATTCAAATATTGTTTAATGTTTTTGCATGTATTAGTTGATGAAGTTAAAGTTTAAATAAAATTTACTGTATTTTAGAGAAGATTGGGAATTTTGGTAAAAAATGAAGCTTTACCTGAAGATCGAATTAGAGCTGTAGAAACAGGAGGTTGTCCTCATGCTGCCATTCGTGAGGTAAAAAGTAAGAAAAATTATGAAAGAAAATTATGACAACTTTTAAAACTTATGGATAATCTATTCATTTCAAATTTGTAATTTAAAATTAATTATTTATTTGTGGCATATGACATTAAGACACTCAATTCTACTTCATTATATTTGATTTAAATGTATTTATATTTGTTGCGCTTGTATAAAAATATATATTTGCATCCATTTGAACATATTAAAATTATAGCTGATTATCTGCAGTAATATACAAAGAATTATTCTGAATAACAGACATCAAACAGAACCGAAGATGAAATAATAATAAGTTGTAATAATAAATGAATGATAATAACATTCTGTAATGAAATTATAGAACATTATTATAAAAAAATAGCGTAGTATATATATGTGTGTGTGTATGTATATTTTAAAACATACAATTCAAAGAGTGACTTGAAAAGGGGAAGGTTAAATCTACTCATTAAACAGAAAATATTATTTTTTAATACCTTGAAGCTACCTTAATTAAGACCCAGATAAGTTCCAGAATATCAAAAATGTTTAGTGTTTCTGCTCAAGGCACAATATAGTTAAAAAGATATACATCGCCCTGACCCAATTTTATGACGATAAGATTTAGTATAACAAATAGAATTCAACAATCCAGAGATTTTAGAGTGGGTTTAATAAGCATACCACTGAATCTTAAGTTGTTTTTTTTAAAAAGTTAAAAGCTAAAAACTAGAAATTTTAAAAATGTTCTAAAAATATTTAATCTTGCACAAGCACAAAAAAGTGATGAAGAAGTACAGAGAAGTTTGTATATTTACATTGAAATGGTGACTAGAAGACTAGTTATTGATGTAAATTTTTTTAATACTAAATAGGTGTTAAGATATAAAAACTGCATTGAAGCCAGATAGCTTTTAGAAATATAGGATTTGTTACTGTGACTCAATGTGAGATTATAAGATGGAAGAAAAAAGATTATGAGATAGAAAAAAAGAAGAAAAAAATATAAGATGTATCTGTGAAAGATTATAAGATAACTTCCATAAAGGGAGGAGTGGGGTGATATAGAATAGTATAATTTAAGTTACAATAACACCCCCTACACAAAAATCAAGAAAAAGTATAATTTATTAAAAATACACCTACATCTGCATGCATATATAAATTTTGAATAAATTATTCCAACCACTCTAGAATAACCTTTTCTGAGTTTTCTATTTTTTGTGTAATTCTATTTTGATGAGCAACTTAAAAGTACATTATGAATTTTTTTCTAAATTATATGTTATTTCATGGTTATGTTAGACTAATTGTGCTTCTAAAATTTGTTGTTCATTTTTTTTCTGTTTTTGAGATTTTTCTTTTCAGGAAATTTAATTTAAAGCCTAAAAGAAATGAATTGTAACATCCTGAGAATATCTTTATTAATAAATATATCCCCAGGATATTTTTAAAAAGTGGGTTCTTTTTAGGTTTTGCTAATTTCTTTTAGATTTTACTGGTTTTCCAGGATAACTTGTTTCATACCCTATTATAGTATTTTGTACAGAGAAATTTGTCCATTTTTTATCTTCTGATGCAGTTCCAACTGTTAACACTTTTGATATATATATATATATATATATATATATATGTTGTCTATCTATTTTGGAAATCTTATTTTTCAAAATTTTAAACCATCATTATATTATATTGATGTATTTTGTATCAATTAATTATAGTAATCATACATTTTATGATATTTATAATTATTAATTAGCTTTAAATATAAAAAGCAGATATTACATTTGATATTATATACAGATTGTAAATATAAAATATATAGTTAATTATCTATGCGTCTTTTGTGTGAAGAAATGAAAAGTAATGATATTTTTTTTTATTTAAAAAGTAATTTTATAAAAATATAAAATAATCCAAATCTATAATTAATTATTAATCTTTTATTTCTTTAAATACAAATGTATTACATTTTTATTAATATTTCGATTGAAAATTAAAAGTATTTTATCTTTACAACATATGGAATATTTTGGAAAATTTTAATGAAATGGAAATAGAGTGAACATGATTAAATTTTTATCAATACTTTTGAAGAAATAACATTATTGCAAACTATTTTTTAATTTAAAGATATTCAAATGTTTTTCACACAATTTTTTTTTTTTTTTTTTGTAGAAGTGAGCCACATTTTAATGGATTTTTCTAATATTTCAGGATTATTCTTTAAATCTGCAAGTTGTTAAAGATTTAACTAAAGAATATAAGCCAGAAATGGTTTTCCTAGAATCTGGTGGTGATAATTTGGCAGCTAATTTTAGTCGAGATCTAGCAGATTACATTATATATGTAATTGATGTTGCAGGTAATCTTTTTTTAAATGTATCATTTGATTTTGTAGTTTTATATTTTTATTTAAAGCAATTAATTTTTGAAAATGGAATTGAAAATTTTTTTTTAAATTCATACGAAATCCTTTAAGAATTTGAATTAATTATCAAATATTTTTTGCACAAATTGAATTTTCAATGTAATAGTAAAATGTAATGTATAGAATATTTAAGGGTGTCCCTGAAGGTTCTTATAATTTATCAAGTGTTCAAACATATTCAATTTGCTGGAAATTTTGAAAATTTAATATTAAAATAAATGATTATTTTAAACATATAATCTTTAATACATTAATTATTACATCTAGTATCTTTGCCATAGTTAAGAATTAATATAAAATAAATATTCTAAAAATTCTTGATAGTGTCTTAGAAAATATCCTTAAATTTATTACTTAAAGTTTTACATCAATATTAATTTAGTCTATTATTAATATAGCTTAGGTGGTTTAAAAATTGTTACTATGAATGCACTTGATTTATTATTTCTTTTTTTCATGCAACATCATAACATTGTCAATAATAATTAGTTATGGGTTTATTTTAATTTCATTTTTTTTCTCTCAAATTTCAATGAATGCATTAATATTCGAACATAAATACAAGAGTTAGTCAAATGAAAATTTAAAAATGTTTAGAGTCTGTTGAGCAAATGTGTAATCATTAATTTTCTAAATATTCTTATTTATGCTGAAAATAAATTCTATAACATTTACAAAGTACCTCAACTTTAATAAAAAAAAATATTGCAGTCAATTGCACACCACATATAATTCTGCATTCAATCAAAGCATATATTTGTGGCAATTTCATCCCCATTGACTTGACAATTTTTTTCTTCTTTTTTTTTTAATATTTTAACAGTAATATATTCTCCTGTGCATACAACTTGATATTTTTGACCAGGATGAAGAGTATGTTTCACAGATGTCACATCATTTTTGTATTTACTACTTCACTCATATATTTGTTGTTGTGATAAGCATGCATTATATTGCACTTTATTTGATGATTAGTTCCCTTTAGAGTTTACATTTTTACTTGTCAAAAATCTTTTAACAGAATGCTGTTCTTCATCCTTATACTGATACTATGAAGATGCTATACTTTTCTGCCAACTTATAGGACACTAATACAATATTTTAAGAAACCTTTAAGTTTTTATTTGATTGATCTTCATGCATTGAAGCTACAATATTCTTAGTGTTATTTCAGTCAATTAAAACAAAAATTGATGAAATTTGTCTATAAATTTTAAAAAATTTTCTTCATATGTAAGATTAAAAATTATTGGGATTGTTTAGGATTATAATAATATTTAAAGATACAAATGACTATAACTATTATAGTTCTGTTACTATTCTGTTTGTATCTATGTACTTTGAAAGTTATTTTAAGGTTTTTATTAAAAAAAAGTATTTATTCTTATTTAATGAAGGGTATTTTATTAGAAATTAAAAAGATGTATATATTTTATTGATTATTATTTGAGCACTATATTTGTTCTAGGAGGTGGTGATAAAATACCACGTAAAGGAGGGCCTGGCATTACAGAAAGTGATTTGTTAGTAATTAATAAATGCGATTTGGCTTCAGCTGTTGGTGCTAGTCTTGAGGTATATATATATATATTTCACTTATGTTGAAAAATAGTATATTATTTGTTCTTCAATAATTATGGTTTTTATCACCAATTATATACATGAAATATTTTAGACAAAACTGTATTGAGGGAGACATTTTATCTTTTAAATAAATCATTCTTTTTTATATTCTTTTTTATTTTTAGCAATTTAAAATAATTCATTTGATTCCTTTCAAAAACATTGGGGGAAATACACCATGAAGAAATCGATTGATTTTGTAGAAATTAATTATATTTATAGCTTATATGGTTATGCAATCATATGGCTTTGAAACGAATGGCCAAATGATATGATCTTTATGAAATGATCATGGTCTTTTGAAATGATCATTATGAAATGATCATATGTCCTTTATTCAAGTAAAATGGTTATGAAAATGTTTAAAAAAAATCAAGGCTAAGACTTATTAATGGCTGCCAATGGCACATTAGTAATTTTGAAACTTTTTGATGTAGATGCATGCTTGTATACATCTATGAAAAAGTAATAATTTCTGATATCATTCTATGATGCTTTCAACAAACAATCCTCAATTGTAATTTCAGATCTGCAACATTTTATGATGTCTAATTTTTGGTTAGTTATCATGGCAAATACATTTAATTCACAAAGGTCTTGGTATCATTGCTGGCCATTGAAAACTATTGACAGCACGTAGGCAGTTATATGTCAGCACTATGGGCATGGAGTTATTTTACTGGAAAATGATCTACCCTTATATTATTACTACATGATATAACAACCACTTAATTATTATCAACATTTATTGTGGTGTTACAGTCATATACAGAATAACCTAGAGCAATTTGCTGTCAACGATAGCACCCCACATCAAATCTTCGATAACTGTGTGAAACAAGGGCTTATTGGGATAGTTGTCCGTGGCAGCTCCAATCATGGATCAAATAGTTATCTAATTTAAGATTAAGACAGATTCATTGCTAAAAACTGTGAAATACCAATTTGCTGATTCACTGTCAGATCTTTTCAAATGATCTGACAGTGAATCATCATCATTATCATCATCACTAAATTTTTTATACCAATGATGTAAGATCATCATATGTTTTAAAGATCACTGGGATTCTAAAATCACATCAACCAAGTGTTATAAAGTTACAATGGGTATTATAGAAGAGGTTGTAGCATGCTAGTTGGCAGACAAGGGGGCAATTTGAACAGTATAGATGTGTCGCATAATTATTTTGCAGTCATGTACCTTGGCTTTTCATAGCCTTCATTCTGCTAATAAATTCCTTGCAATATCTTTGAACAGAAATGTTCATATAATGCAAATGATGCCTGAATATTTGATATGATCAGCTAGCTTCACACAATCCAACTATTTGATCATTCAAAATCACTTTGAATAGTGCTAGTTCAGGGAAGGACAATGACAAGAAAAAAAATACATCCTCCTCCTTCATTACTTTTTTTATGAGCTTTTTTTTTGATGTTTGCTCTGATAGAAATTCATGCTTTGATTACTCATTGATCAAAAAAAAATGTAATAATTTATATTACTTTGTATAAAGAAATCTGCATTAAAAATTTTGGATAATTTTTTAAGGGTTTTCAATTTTTTTCTACATTCTTTAATCACATTTATTTGATCATTATTAAAAAATATTTGAATTTGTATATTAAATATATAACAAATCCTAATAATAAAATTACTCAAGAAGTATAAAAATGTTTATAAAATGATATTAGTATCTTTTAACTGCTTGTTAGCAATTCAATTCTTCCTAAATTAAATTGCTTAACAGGCCAGCACAAAAATATATTACTGAAAGAAAAAAAGCAACAACATATGTAGATGACAGTAATGTATTGTCAGTAAATAAATTAAAACAATACAATGTTTTTTAAGTTAAATTTTGTAAATAATTTTTATAAAATAAAATTATTTTTTATTATTTTTAGTACATTAATATATAATATAATTCTGATAAAAAAAAAAAAAAAAAAGGAAATTTTCAGAAGCAATTAATTTTATCAACAGAATATAAAGAAAAATTTTATATTGACATATTTTATAAAGAATATTGATTATTATTTAATAAAAATAGTCTTAGTTCCTTTTGTTTTTAGCATGACTTTAAAGCTCTTCCATTAAATTAAATATTTAGTTTTAAGTGGTGAAATATCTGTTAAAAATGGAAATAATATTTTAATAATAAGATATTTCATTCATATGTTTTTATTTATTGTTTAGCAACCTTTATGATTAAATTTAGTCACTATGTATTATGTTAGAAATCTGAAATATGTGTTATCTTTGCATAATGTATGATAAAAAAATGCAATGGAGGGGAAGTCAAAATTATTATGATGTTTTTTTATGTTATCTACAATGCTTTAAAATTGTTTTTTGGTATCAAATCGATAAGTATTTTCAACCTTCATTTAATGTCTTGTAAAGTTGATTAATCTATATATGCTAATATAGTTATTTAAAAAAATCGTGACTCATTTTTTTTAAATCAAAAAATATATTGATAAAAATTAGCTAAAATATATTTTTTATGTGTTGATAATTTTTAAAAGTTTAGTTTTTCATTTCATAAAAAATAAATTATCTGCTCAAACAAACAAATAAAAAAAAAACTTATATCATGATCTATGCATATTATAAATATTTCCTTTATTAGAAATTGTTAAAAACATATAATTTTTTTTTTTTTAACTTATTGCATTTTATTTATCTCAAACATAGAATGTTAAGTTGATTTTCAAAGTTATTGTTAATTTTTTTACCATTTTTAAAATTTATTACATTGTGCTTCTTATGCATTTATAAAATATATTTTAATACTGTATAATATTTGCACTGCTGATTTTATATATATATTTTTCTGATTTCTAGGTCTATGAAATCTGATGCAATGTTATGCGTCAAAATGGACCAACAGTTTTTATTCAAGCTAAACATATGGTAGGGGTAGATGATGTTGCACAGTATATTTTAGATGCGTACAAGAAAGCCTGCAAAGTTCTTAAATTAGAATTAATTGTTTTTACAAACATATTGAAGCACACTATATATACTAAAATTATTTTTAAAATTATGATGACAAGTTTTGAATGTTTTCTACAATTTATTAGTAATAAAAAAAATAATCTTAAAAATTAACCATACTTTTAAAACTTCAAATACTACTCTTTGTTTTACTCTTCCTACTTGCAAAGGAAGGAAGGTATTAGAGGTCTATTCTTACATTTGATAGAAATGAAAAATTTATCTAGATTATTCTGAAGCATATCTCATTGTAAAGATATGAAAAAAAAAAAAAAAAAATTTGTCGATCATTTCAAAGAATTTGTCTTAAACCTATACAAGCATGTACAAATATAAAAAGAACTTATGTTTGGATGTAATTTTTTTATTTATTGTAATGCAAAAATTTAAAAAAAATACATTTTGAGAACATATTATTTCTTAATAAGAATTTTAAAAAGTGTTAAATATTTCTGAGAAATTTTTAAATACAGTTTTAATGACTTTTTGGGGATTCAAAATTAAATATCTAATGATAATTACATTAAATATCTAAAATGTGAAGTTAAAAAAATGATTTTTACAAAATAAATATTGTAAACTATTAAATCAAACCAGATTTTATCCATTTTTTTATTTTACTAGCATTTATAATTAGTTCTGCTTTTCTCTCTGATAAATATATTTTTCAAAATATTTAATTTTTTTGTAATTTTTTTTTTTTTATTTCCTTACTTCAAATTACACTAGTATGTTAACCAAACACCATTATTTCATTATCAAATATTTCAATTAAAATCTGATATTTCAAGTAAATATTTTGCATAATTGATTTAAAATGAAACAGTTTCATAGCAAAAAGTTATGAAATGTATTTAAGTAAAATTTTATTTAAAAAACTATATAATTTTTAATAAGTTCTGTTAATGTACATATATATATATATATTTTACTATATAAAAGCATTTTTTATTGTTCAATGTTATGAATCTTCTCATTAAAATCATGAAAAATGTAGATAATTTTTATTATTGAAATTACATTTCTAAAAGTGCTGGTCATCTTTTAGGGGTTTTACTATAATGATCTAATACATGATTTGCCATTTGTCTCGCCTTTACACTTTATATTGATAAATACATTATTTAGCTTATTATTATAAATTTTATATTTCATGTTATAATCATCACACTTATATATTAATATTTTTGAAGTATTATCATTAAAAATATGTTAATCTAATTATTATAAAAGATGAACTAGAGATAAACTTAATTAATCTATTTAATTAATTAGATCTATTAGATTAATCTATTTAATTAGATTATAGATTATTTTATGAAAAAAAAGATTATTAACATTCATTAAAATTTCATAAAGATAATTATATAATAATTAAGATGAAGATAAGATATTTTGATGCATTAAATTAAGAAAATAAATACATTAAACAAATTGAGTGCAATTACATTTATAATGCCATTTTTTGTAGTCATTTAACATTATAAAGTAAATTCACAATAATTTTTAATTAATAAGTTTCCTCTTTTTGAATAAATATTTTTAAAGAAAGTTAATTATAAAAATATCTTCATTTTTTTTTCTGCTTTATTTTAGATATTGAAGTAAATGTTTTTGTTTAATTAAACTATTTTTTATAACTTTAAATTTTATTAAATAGAAAGTGGTGGAATTAATAATTATATGTTCAGTAAGAAACTTATAATTTATTTTCAATTATTTGTTTTCTGATTATGTAGTTATTTTCAGAAACATTACTTTTTTAATTAAAAAATATTATTAGTCTTTTATTCTTTACAATTGTAAACATTTTTATGGTTGCAGTTAATCTTTTCAAAATACTGTAGCTCCTTGTCATACCTCACGTGTTTGGAGACAAAGAAAATAAACTGAGTGCAATAAAATATTTTCCACAAATTTTATTCTTGGATGAGATTCGTTTCAAATTTAAAATTTTTGAAAAATAGTCAAAATTTTTAAAAATCAATTTACATTATATAGTATATTGGTGATTTTTTTTAAACAAAAAACCAGATGAACTGTTTTCTCGATCAGATTAAAAATGTTAAACTATATAAAAAAAAAAAAAAAAGGATCACAACGTTGTTAAAAAATTCTAGGATTTAAAATATACTAAAACTAATATATGGAACACAGAATTTCTTTGAAAATAATATTAGATATTGATAAAAGAAATAAACCATACATATTTACTAAAAATAAAAACTTGTCACGTGAAAATTTGATGCATAGGGAATTAAACTTCTTTCATGATTGCATTTGAAAACCTTGAAAAGATTTGTTTTTAAAGACGTATCAAGTTAAATATTCACAAACTATTGTGACATATATTGGTTATTGTGTAATTTTTAAATTTCATTGCACTTTTCTAACAATCTACAGTAACTTAATAAAACTTCTAATACATATTTAGTAATAATAAAAACTGTCATATTGGAAAAACTTTTTGTTGCATAGGAATTAAACTTCTTTTCATGATTGCATTTGAAAATTCTTAGAAAAAGATTTGTTTTTAAAAGTATCAAGTTAAGCATTCACAAACTATTGCGACTAATATTAGTTATTTATTGTAATTTTTAAAATTTCATTACTTTTTCTAGCAATCTTATGTAACTTTTAATATTTACATAGATTTATATTAAATTGAATCAACTATCATTGGAAAGCAAAGTTAATATGATATACAATTCATAAATGGAAATAAATATTAAAATTTAATAATTAAGTATTAATATAATTTATATAAAAAAAGTTGTTTAATGTGAATTATTTGTCACTTAATTTTCTGCCTGCAATGCTCAGTGTTGTATAATCTGTAAGGCATAATTTTAGGTCCCCCAATCTTGTGCAACTTGTTTCTGTCTTTTGATTGACTAAGTTCCATTCTGTTCTGCGAAACAAGCTCTGTTTTATTTATTACATAACATGTTTTTCAAAGTTATGTTATAAATTTTAGATAGGGAAAATTGGAAAGAAGATATGCATTTAAGAATATTAGATGGTTCCAGGCATTTTCAATTCCTTCTATTAGCTCACTACTCTCCCTATATATATCTTGTTCAAATTTTCAATCTTTATTAAAATACTTTTTATTCATCCACTCGCATTCAAATACATTTTTTGAAACTTTTTGTGGATGACACCTGATGTGAATACAGTTTTTCAAATATGAATTCATTCATTAAATTTAATTATTTAATTTTAATTTTTTTTAAAAATTTAAGTTGCATGTTTCTGCCAATAGATGGCACCAGATAAACTTTAAAAAATGAATGAAAGATTTATAAAGGGCTTTTCTGCAATATAGTGAAAAAAAAGTAGAAATTGACTTTAAAATATATATTACTTGTTTTATTTCCCAGCACACAACGGTATAGAATGTGTATCGAATTTTGTCTATTTATGTTTAATTTTGGCTTCTTTTCAACAATCACAACTGTTATGTTTCTTTAATTATGCTTAGAAGAATATTTATTTTTTGTCTGATATTGAAAATAATATATTGATATAATGTACATATTGAATAATGTGTTGAGTTGTATTATATTGAAGATAACTTTTTTTCTTCTATAAAATTGATCATTAAATTATTGGAGAATAAAATTTCTGAAGCATAAATGAAGGATAAAAGGTTTAAATGAATCTGAATTTTTGGTCCATTGTCAATGTTAGAAAACAATTGTACTATTGGATAATAATAAATCTATTTATAAGAAGAAAGTTTGTTTTACAAAAAAATTTTGAAAATTATATTTTTAAAAAGTACATTGGTTTCAGCAATTAACGACTGAAATGAAACGGCCATATATAATATAGTGTTCACAAAAATTGCGCTATATACTGTAAAATACATATACATCGGAATATGATATTCAATTAGTATAGCAATTAGTATATTCAACCAAAATGACTTATAAGGTGTGTAGTTACTGAATAGAAACTGCAATAGAGTGGATCTAAAGTCCGGTTCTATATAGCAAGATAATTGGAGATATAATTCACAAAACTTTGGCAATGTATTTTTAAAAACAAATCTAGCAAGATCTACATCTACAAATGTCGCAGATGATTTTGTAGCTGGCTGAAAGGGTGAATCACAATGTTCTCTTACCAAGCTCCCATTAAAAAAGTTGATATCCAGATGAACTGTGCTAAAATGACTTACGGAAGAGGGTTGTGGGTAAGATGTCCAACAATAGAGTTTTTTGCATAACGTTTTTATCGTCGGTATTTTTTCTCCCTAGCGCGCATGCTCATAGGAACATCATTACAGATACGCATGAGCAATTTCCTATGAGCACGCGTGCTAGGGGAGAGAAAAAAATACCGGACGATAAAACGTTATGCAAACTTCTTCAATGAATGTGTATTTTAAAGTACCCCACCCAAATGACACATTTTATTTGTCTTTGGTTAGAAGAAAAAGTCGACTTCTTTGCTGATGAGTCCAATTCGTTTTGAACTGACAAGAAAAGTTGTTGATTTGAGACCGGTAACTCGATGTTATTCTACAATATCCAGTGTGTGAATCAATATATTCTGGTACTCGATGGCACAGGTTTTCGGGTTTCGGTTGCGGCGGGCCATGGATGTTTGTAGTGATTCGGAATCTATTTTAAACCATGTAGGTCCAAGGTAAGGTTGTCAGTGCTTTACAGTCGTATTGGGGTTGTCGGTGGGCATGGGGCTGACAACCTAACTCTAAAAAGAAAACACCTCATGTCTCGGAATTTGTCAGTAAGGAATCGTTCTTGGCCCACCATGGGCTGTAGTGCTGGGGAGTAATTAGAATCCAATATATATGTGTGGGCACAGGTAGTCTCTTTGGATGATCACATTGACCCTGTATATCGTACCAAAGGCACTGCTACTGCTCACTTATGTGGATTCTTGATTTTTCGCTTTTAGTTTTTGAAAACCAGTGTACACATTTTCGTGGAATGTGTTTGACAAATGAATTTATTTAATTTTTCCTATTTGTGCGAATTCATGTCAATATTACATGAAACAGAAAGAGTATAGAGAGAAGAGTTGCTCACAAGAAAAGAAAAAAAAAAAAAAAAAAAATAGAAATTATTTAAATCAACAAAAATTTGCTGGAACACTGTTTAATTAGAGTTTCATATAAATGTCATACTTTCGTCATAATTTTCAGTCCCCATTGAATGCCACGACAATCAAAATCTATATTTTTGTTGTTGCGACTAATCCTCAATGTCCTACAAATTTGCAGGACGGGCATCTGCATGAGTGATCTACTCGTGGATGGAGGAAGGGGCAGTTTCTGTTGTGATGGAGCACTCGTAGGTAGAAGTCTGACTTTTGCGTGACGCTCTTACAGTCATATGAGACCGGGACCTACGGCAAAAAAGTGGATTCGAACCACTACAAACATCCATGGTCTCCGCCGGGACTCGAACCCGAAACCTGTGGTACCGAGCGCTAGCCACTCGACCATTCAGGCCCTCTATATTTTTAATTGTTGTGAGCTGGAATCTTGTGAGATGTATTCAGCTTCTTTGCTGAATACATCTTTAATTTCAATAAAAAGTTTTGTTTATTACTATAAATATGCGAAAATCTTCAGTCCATGTAAATGTATAGTAACGAGAAAAGCCATACAAGTCCCTAAATATATTTAATACTTCATTATCAAAAAGTAATTTAAAATTCTAAAGTTTATGTTAGAGGCTTGTTAGCCGAGTGACTGGCGATCGGAGCCACAGGTTTCGGACTCGAGTCCCAGCGATACCATGGGTGTTTGTAGTGGTTCGAAATCACCTTTAGGTTCCGGTCTAATAAAAATGTTGAAGCGTATGGCTGATAACTCTGTCTCCGTTAAAGAAAAACATCTGTCTCAAATCTACCAGTAGGCTATCATGGGGTCGTTGCGCCAATGATGATGAAAGCTTATTTACAGATGAAACTCGACCTAACGACAATGAAATTATTAAATATGTTTTTATTTTTTATTTTGAAAAATTCAAAATTCTGCAATATGCGCTGTGGAATTGTTGCGTTTCTGATAAATTTCCTTTAATTTTTGAATCATATTAGAAGAAAATTGCATTTGTCGCTTATATTATACTATTTTTTTCAATTCCTTCTATTAGCTCACACTCTATATATATCTTGTTAAAATTTTCAATCGTTCATAAATACTTTTATTCGTCCACTCAGGTTCAAATACATTTTTAAACTTGTAGTGGATGACACTGGATGTTAATACAGTTCTTTCATATATTAATTCAGTAATTAAATTTAATTAATTAATTTTAATTTTTCTAGATTGCGTTGCATATAATCTACTAATAGATGGCATTAGATAAACTTAAAAAAAATGAATGAAAATTATTTATAAAAGGCTCTGCAATATAGTGGGAAAAAAAGTAGGAATTGACTTAAAAATTTTTTTTTTTTATATTACTTATTTTTCAAGATATGACAAAGTATCCTTTGTTATTGTACGAACACATGCAAGAGATTTCTGATAATCCGAGCCTTGCTTAATCAGTTTCCGCTGTAACAAAATGACTGAAAAAAAGTTTTTTGTTTTTTTCCCAATTTGACATAAATATGTTTGCATCTTTGTTTTATATTCCAGTGTTAAACAACTGCAACGCATGTCATTTGGAAACAGGAAAAGAAGTTATTTCACATTCTTGAGGGCAGGGAACGTGCATTTTCCTAAGAAATAAGGATATGTTTCTTCTCGCTCATCTGGCAATCAGATGAATGACAAGAAATGCCAGATGATGATGGCACAAATGGCTTATAACTCCCGAATAACAGAGCAGTGATGACGTAAACAATGTCCATCAAAAGAAAAGGTCACATTCCAATGGTCTTAAATTCCATTGAAAAAGTCATTGAGCAGCGGAAGAGGTTATGCCTGTAATTCTGATGTTATTTATATAATAGGTTAACATTGAAGCAAGAAAGTATTTATCATTCCACTAACAATACAAATTTCAACAATTTCATATGAACAAAATTTATTCCTCATGATAAAGATTGTGTTTGTTGTTTCTTATCTCCCACTTGGCTCGCCAAGCCCACGAGCCCCACATACTCATGATTGAAGGGGGAAGGAAGTAGCTTCTGTTGTGATGGAGCACCCGTAGGTAGAAGTCTGACTTTGGCTCCGTGACGCTCTTACAGTCATGGGAGACCGGGACCTGCGGTTCAAAGTGGATTCCGAACCACTACACACATCCGTGGCACCGCCGGGACTCGAACCTGAAACCTGTGGCACAGAGCGCTAGACACTCGGCCATTCAGGTCCCAAATTTACCAACGGCCCGTGGTTTCCCCCAGGTGGACACCTGGACCCAAGTACTGACCGCGCCCAATGATGTGACTTCGGTGATCTAACGAGAACCGGTATATTCAGCATGGGATGGGCCGTTGGCCATAAAGATTGTAAATATGTAGTACCATAAAAACCATAGTTTAACTATGCTTCCTCTTACACACTGCCAAGAGCGCCTCTGTTGCGTTCAGGACAAATGGTCAGTCGGCCTCGAGACTCACCCGTGAGAAGACAGCACAACTCGCGCTCCCGCCGATATACGCTTAATTTATAGTCTCATCCCAAGAAAAAAATATTTAGAGCATTCCGACGCATTAGTTGGCCAGCAGACTCTTACCCTGCAGAGGAAGTATATTTCGCGCACACTGCGCGTAGCCGAAGTTTCGGATTTTCAGCTTAGAAATGGGTCTTTTTCACGAATCTATAATTATATGTCTTTAAATGTCAATTTAAATATTTTATGTCCTCCCACTTATAATGAGGTGTGAGCAATACAATAGCT